>JAGDQP010007665.1:42582-66262 GCA_022664845.1 Lepisma saccharinum | reverse complement strand
TCGCGCCAAGTTCCTTTGTTCCTGTTACATGCTGTCACCAAGGAACTTGGCTCATCCGTCTCCCATTTCACACCTTTTTAGGGCTAAAGAACTTGGCTCCACTTTTTGCACCTCTGGTGTTTTTGTTCGGTACACTAGTACAGTACAAGGCAAAAGATGGATATATTTGTAAATCGCCAGAGGTACGTATGTACGTATTACAGCGTATATTGTCACTGCACAAGGTTTATAATAAGCTACCTCACTGGTTAAAATCTACTGAAAGTATTTCAAAATTTGAATCATTACTTCTCAAAAGATAGACAAGTAAAGCCAATATTAATGAATATTTAGAAGATAATTTCGTATAATCTTGTTTCAATTTAAGCTACGCAATGTGTGTTATCTAGATTTAATTATTGTAATTACTTGATTTATTGTTATGATTAGATTCTATATGACGATTCTAATGTACAACTGGTCTCTAGAGCACAAATATATGAAAGATGAATAAAAATGAATATGTATAATTTACTGATCTGAAAAAGGGCCAGGAAGAAAGGGTCAGTGAAGGAAGAAATTTCACTGGCCCTGGGGGCAATTGCTACCAAAAGTTAATTTCGAGCACTGCTGGAGAAATGTATCAGTTTTCGTGACTTTCCTTCCACTCTTCAGAGAATAAATAATAGCGTTTCAATAAAATACTGTAACAGTTTTTGCAAGTGATCTTCTGAAGAACGAGGCCGTGCTTACGAACCAGGAAACAACACTCACACACATACTCGGAGCTTGGATTTCGTCCAGAGATGTATGTAGCATAAAGAATTCCGTTTCTGTGGTTTAACATCCTTCCTTTTTAAACATGAGAAATTGTATGTGCGTAGGGAAATATATTTTATTGTTTGGAAAATATTTGAAATGGGAAATACTTTTAACTCCTACTGCAATCAGAAGTGAGACAACACGTTGAGGATTATCCAGAAATAGAATAGCAATGTTGAAATAGTTATTACTTCTGATCTTTCTACTTACTTACATAAGTGATAAGAAAACGTTAAAATTACTTGGTCAAACTTGGTATGTACATGGTAAATGATGTTATACGTTGCTGCAAATTACTATTGAAAGTTTTGTGATTTAAATGTAAAGATTATTTTTGGATTACTAAAAGTGCCACATGAGAGATGAACATGGTAGCTACCTTTTCTATTATTTAACAGATTCTGATAGCATTAAACTCGTATTACATATGTCTTGATACAGAACATAGATAGCTCAAAGAACTGACGTTACGATATCCTTACAGTATGCATTTTACATGACTATCTTTGCTAGCGGATTTATTTTGTTAGTGTAAGCAGTGTACTAGACATAGTGTAAAATTACAAACTAACTTTAGTTCCTCAACATTAAAATGCGCAGTCAGATGAGCTAATTCCTATAATTTTCTTCCTCTTATAATTCGGGAATGTAACTTCAAAGAAATTAACACTATAAGAGGAAACTTTAATAAACGTTTACCACTTGTCTGATAATGGTACTCAGTATCCCACTAATGCTTGGAACTAGAAAACTGTGTGCGCGGAATTGTGAAATGACTTAACTGGTTCAATAAAAACAATCAACTCAACTTCGGAACCAGTGATCTGAAACTTTAATTGAAGTTAAGATTTTAAATAACTTTATCTGTGAAACTTTAAACACCCAATCTTCGAACAAGACAAATAACAGATTCTACATTATCGAGTTAAGTTAAGCAGAATTTGAATTTTAAGTCTAGTAAGCGATGATTAGTATCAGGGCTGGGAACGTTAAATCTTGTAAGTAACCATCATAGTATGTGCTATAATTATCTGATAACAATTGTTTGCGACCAAGACTTGTTTTCTGATTTTCGCCACAGGAATGTTCCAATCTTCATCCTTTGGATCACGAGGTCTTACTACTTTTATTAGAACTTAAATGCTTGTAATTTGAGAAATTCACCAGTGCTTTTTGCATATTTTGATGGATTAATCAGAAAACTCAGAATCAAATTTGTGACGTTTCACCTGTTAGATTTGCAGAAATTCACACATAAAAAAAGGAGTGATGGATAAAGAGCATTTATTACAAAACAATGCTTTTAATTAGTTTACAGTGCATCTAGTATACCGTCGAGCTAATACAAAGTGCTTGAGAATTATACGGATATTAATGTAGCACAATTAAAAGCTCAAGATGTCAGTTGTAGCCATGAAGTTTATCAATTTTTTATTCAGTAGTAATGTCAGTTATATGGTGACGTCTTTTCTCTTAGTCAAGATGGTGTGGCGAATGTTACGATAGAATGGTTGCAGAAGAAAGCACAAGCACGCATATGTAGAGTTTTCCAACCGTGGTGCCAATCCTTTGGTCAAAGCAAATTTACGGTTAAGATGTGAGTCAAAAGACATAATGTAAATGCTAGTATAATGCTCTTGGACTATTACTCCTCGATTTTGCACCAGGTTCTGCATTGTGTGCTACCGAACACTACTTCAAAACGTTGTTACAGTATAAAGGGACCGTTTTCTCGCGATAGCAATCCAAAATACATTATTTTAACGGCTTGTGTTGAGCAATGCTCGCGTAGCTAGTATAGTGATTGAGCTTTATTTAAAGCGTTACGACAAGTGGGCCTCCCTCTCTCGTACTTGATTCTATATGATAGGAAGGCCACTATATATTACACCTGCTTCTCTTGTATAGCATTTGGATACATACAATTCAAAGTCAAGGGGTGATTCTGGTTTTCGAATATACTACGACTTGATTTTACATCAGATACTTCATTGAACGTATTTGAATGCTATATTAGAGAAGCAGCTATAATATACTATGAAGGATACACTTATCGTAAAACTTCTTTTAGAGCTCATTCAGATTATTCAGCGAACAAAATATTCCTAACTACAGCCGGGGTTGTAGATCGACGGTAACCCTATCATTCACTAAGCTAGTTAGTTGAGGAATTGCCCAATATAGGCGACTGGAAAGAAGAGATTTTGGACGTTCGGATGCGCACAGTCCAGAGTCTGACATTACAAATAAGGAGTGATGTGAAATCTAAGAACGTATAGAAATCAGTATGTGTAGAAGGCTGTACTATTGTGGTAACTACACATATAGTTAAAACGACAATACGACAGTTACCACAACAAAAGTGCATGTTACCCTAGGTCAATTTTTAACATAGCTGTCGTAACTATATATTAGCGAAATTCACTCAGCCTTTTGCTTACGGAACTCGCTAGTTCATTGCCGCAGTAACAAACGATCGCCATCGGGTTCTATCCTGGGGAAGATCAAGCCAGTGAAACAATAGTGGTGACAAGGCATTACCTTGTTTCAATCCGTTGCGAATATTGAAACTATGTGACATATTATTACCTACCCATACTCTGCTTATCGGGTCGCTGAGATACATTTTCACAAGGTGGATAAGTTTCTTCGGAATTCCAAATTGTACCAGGGTACCGTTTAACTTTTCCCTTTTGATAGAATTATAATAAGCCTTCTTACAATTAATGTACTATAGCTGGTGGACAGTCCCATTGTATTCCAATTTCTTCTCCAAGATTTGTCTCAGGACGAAAATCTGGTCCAACGTGGATTCATTTCTTGTACATCCACATTGGTGATCTACGTATATACTGAGGTGAGTTAGCGGTATGTTACTCAATACTTTATAACATGTTAAGAGTAACGAGATTCCTCGGTAATGATTACAGTCCGATTTATCGCCTTTATAATAAACCGGAACTATTAATGAGGTTTTTAATTCCTTTGGAAGCTCCTCCTATCGCGATATAGTATTCATAAATTTATGCAGTTCCTTGGTTAGTGCCGTTCCCCCCGCTTTAATTAATTCGGTTAGAATATTGTGTTTTCAAAATTTTTAATTTCTACATTTCTAATTTCCACATTCGACCTCGATCTCGCTAGGTTCGGGTATTCACGTTTCTGCGGTATAGATTTCAAATTCCTCGGTTTGTTTTCCGTTGTGTACATTAACAAGTTGTCGAAATAACTATCCCAGACATCGATAATTTTAGTCGGATCCGCCTGCAGATCTCCTCGTATTTGTAAATCAGTTGATTTGTTTTTGGGACACACCGTTAATTTGATCTGAATAATAAATCTATCTGGATAATTACTCGAATACTATCCGGATGAATAATTACCCAGATAGGTTTGACAGCCATAAATTGGATGAATTGCCCGCATCATCATCATTACCACCAGTGAATATTACATGCAGTTTCCCAGGATTTTACGTGTCAGTCAAATTCTAGTTATCTGGAAATTATCTGTTACCCGTAATCCGGGTGATAAATATCATCCGAATATTATTCGCCATCCGCATATCCGTCATCCAGATATTATCATCTGTCAGGATATCCATGATCCGGTTATTTTCAAGTATCCGTCATCTGGATATTATCAGTTATCCGTCATCCAGGTATCCTAAATCTGGATATATAGGCAACCCGTATCGGTTAATTTTTATCCGTATTTGGCTATCCCTAGAATCCACATTTGTTATTTGCTGCTTGTCTCTCATTTTTTATGTTTCTCATTGTTCGTTTTTAAGTTAAACACTTACCATTCAAGTTTTAATTTTTAATTTTGCAATAGTGGAATTTGTAAGTGGCGATATTACCTTCAGTTGCCTACAGTATCGGCAATTTACTTAATGTAAAATAATAATAATAATAATAAACTGTAGGTGGTTCCTATTATTAAAATTTCAGCTGATGATTATTTCAGCATATGGTCACACATACCGGTATTTGATGTACTTGTGATGTTTTGTCTGTGGTTGAAAATGAGTGAGTAATTTCATTTATTCCGAATTGGTGACGATATTCGCTTCTTTTACCCTATATATAATATAGATATGATCTGTTCGAATCACTTTGGATTATATTTTGTAAGCAAAGAATATCGTAATCAGATAATAACCGAATACTTTAAGATGGAGCTGACTGGTTGGTGAATGTATTAAAAGCAATCGTTCACCAAACTTTTATGCTTTCACTGTTATTTCAGAACTGAAAAACTACTGCTGTCAGAGGCGATTCTTGTATGTAGAATTTCAGGAATTTTCTACAATCAAAGGAAATATAATTATTTAATAATTAACTTACTTTCTCGAAATAAGTGTGTAATGGCAACATTGAGTCGCGAAAACTAACGCATTGTCATCTAGCAGTTAAATTTTAAACGCCCTATTTCAGAACTTTTTCTCATGCAGACAGGTGATTTGCAGACGCATTTGAAAGACTTACAGTTATAAAAAATACACGAATCGCTGCTGATTGCTGTTAAATTTTTAACCCATCGCTGTTTCTCATTGCGGGTTCTATCTTTTCTTTTCTTTCATTCGGTCTTAAGTGGCCTTTTTTTCACAAGCAGTAAAAACATGAAACAGGTATGAGTAAAAAATCCAACTCCGTTTAGAAAGTAAATCTGGGATGTTGTTGAAAACAGTAAATAATTTATCTTAAGAACCATCAATCGAGCTACAATCACAGAAGCCTTATTTCTAGAGGTAAATCCGTTGCATATCTTTCAAATGATGGGAAGGAAACATGTATGCTTCCCAATCTCTCTCGTTTTTTCCTCCTGTTAAGTATCTTCGAAGAACGTGAATAAATCGTTTAAAGATGTATCTTCGTGCTGTTTTTCTGTTCATTAATCTAACGGCTTTCCGCCCACTCGAAACGAAACTATAGAATTTAAGAACAACAATCTCCGTATCTGCCACATTTGTGTACCTTTTTATAGATAGAATCTCTCCTTCTACTTACTTATATTTATTATTTTTGTTTTCCAATTTGCTATGCTTTCTTTTCAGTTCCTACTGGTTACCTTGAAAATCAGTGACACGCTTTAAAATACTGAAAGAATCGTTTCCATTAAACATTAATTATGTAAAGAAGTCTGTTTCTCAATTTGTATGCAATAATTATGTAAAGATCTATGTCTATAAAAACGTTCAGACTATTGTGAGTAGTGATGTCAACAAATTTAATTTCAAAGAAGTATTTTGATTCTGTGTATATTTCTGTTAACAAATGTGTCTCCCTAATAATATATGTGTTCCGAATTTTTTTTTTGTGTGTAGGTCAGCCACCTGTCACTTTTGCCGGATGTGATGTAATCGAATAGTAATAATAATGAATGGCACCGGTCAAGAAATTTGTCATTCTGCTAATACTAAGCCAATATGCATAAATCTTTTACTTTACTACTAATTTTTGCTTTTAAAAAAGAAATGGAAACTACTGTTTATAAATGTAGAATGGTGTATAAGAAGAAATGCTCATATAAAACAATCCAGTGAGCACTTTGATTCTTCTGACAATCGCGAATACTCCGCTGGTCTCTTGATAGCTCTCAAGGTTTAGTGAGCAAACGATATAGAGGAAACAATTTGAAAAATTGAATGTTTGAAATAAGTTGGCAGCACTGACAACTGGGCTACAATACTTTACCTGACACGAGAAAATTAATTTTTATAAAATAAGCTGGGAACACTGACAACTGGTATGCTTAGGATCGCGGACAACCATAATATTTTTTAATTGTGGCGAATAATGTATTTGGCAAGTTTGACGTGGATATGTCTAACAATATGGAAGCAAGTTGAAAATTTGAATTTTATAAATAGCCTGGCAACACTGATCCACAAGACGGTTTCGGCGGCTCTGAGCTAGTCTGGCCAAGAGCTTTGCAACCACACCTTAACCACCTCTCGACACTTTATGGTTCATTAGATATTTTTTTCACACGGACAGACGGGCGAACGCAGCAGGGATACGGAAGGTCTCCTATTATTACCTACCCACCACAATGGGATGAAATAAAAAAAAAATGGGTCAAAATCTCAAAATTGAAATTTAAAAAATAAACTCGAAAACCATTTTATGTTGTACAGTACACACTAAACCACTACGTTTGTGATCCTGAAACGCATAATCATTAGTGCATGTGCGCTCAAAGTTGACCCCCTTTTCTAATATTTTTCGAAATGCGTTTGTGCACATTTTCTGTCTGCAGCTGCCATTGCGGCAAATAATTTGTTATGTAAAATTTGGTAGGTTTCTACTTCGCCTACAGTTGAAATTGAGATATTGGTATTGTTGAGTTCGTTTGTTCATTTTGGAACACGTTATTAAGATTTTGCGATTCCGAAATGTCTCGTAACAAAGTAAAAAAATAGAAATATAATTAGCAATTAAAGTTGTATATATTTTTTATTTTTTTCTGATATTATTTGGCAAATAACTTAAATATTGGTAAACTAATTCCTTCTCCATTTATTCTAAGATATTCATATCTTCAAATGTTTTCCTAACGCGTAAAAATAAGAAGTACGACAAGAGTTTTCGTTAATTTTCCAGCATTTATGGTGCTTGGACAAGGACTCGTTTGGAAATGGACACCTGAAAAGATAAATATGCTAGTATCTGCATTACTCACAAATCTATAGTTTACTAATTGCCCTTTTTTGGTTACGTTTGTTTTGGCTTTGTTTGAAGTACGTTTCTTGCGTTTTATTAATGGTGTCGATAATTATTTTTACACAATGCTTAGAAATTACATTTGCTTCAGAAAGAAGAAAGTTACTCTTCATATCATCAGTAGCATTTGTTTTCTATCCCTGGAGACCTTATTAATCCGTTTAGTTTGTTTCACTATAACCTAACTTATGAAAATTAAACTACTGTATGGAGGGACTTTCTGGCGCTTTGGTCAGGACCATGTGAATGTAAAGCAGAAAACACACTTGTTAACCCCTGACCAAAATACAATCAACATTTTCTTAGCGTTCAGACTGTATTAATTTCGCCGTTTTTTTTGGTTTCTAGTCCCACTCTGCGCCATCAAGGGACCTAAAATTGCCATGGAAACAGCATGGAGTCTAGGATTAATTATATAGAACACAAAGGAAATCTGTTAGACCAACTCAGCAACATAATGGCCATCTTAAGAGCCACTAGATTGGATTCAACTTGATTTTAGCTATAGGAGATTTACTGATTGAAATGGAGTACGGCGCTTATGGCGGACATCATTGTCATATCTGTCGAGACCTTTCCCGCAGTACACGCGCTCATGCTCACTACCGAAAATTACAACTTCCTTTAAGTTTCTCTTCGTTTGGTAGCTACAAGTGTAATTAGTAGGTAAAAAATAATACGTTGTAGAGGATTTTCAGGATTCCAAAATAGTAAACAAAAATTCCAATCTAAAATGAATTACGAAATTGTATTCGCGGAATCAAAAGGTGAAATTTTCAAAAAGAGTGGCGTCCCAGAAATAGTGTTACAGGTGGAAACTTCAACATTTTAAATAGAAATATGGGTTGATTTTGCTTTCTTTGAAACAAACATGAAGTTTTGAACAACGTTTAGAACAAACAGTTGAGGCGCTTGGTGCAGAAGGAGTGTAACCCACACTACTGACTTGCTTAGAAAAAATGACAGCAAGTTACAGGTACCCATAATTATTGCCAACAAAACCATAGAAGGCACTTAAGGTGATAGTTTTTCATATAAATGTCTTTATATGCATATGTATTGCTCTTTATATGAATTTCAATATTATTTTAAAAAAACGCCAAAACCATCTGCGCCGAGCCCCTTAGTTTTTTATGTACTGTGTCGTACCTTTGGCAGTTTCAAGAGCTAATTGATAAGTTTATTGTTTACCTACCAAATTAGCTCGTATAACTGCCTAACGTTACTAGATATCAAAAAGTATTTCCTCTTAAATTGAGGATATGAAATGTGAAAGGGAGAACAAGGTGATAACGATGGAGAAACAGGCATTCACTAAGGAGAAGAATGAATCTCTTATGTTGATCGTTAAACAAAGAATTGAGGAAGATAATTATTAAATGTTCTGTATGGAGTATTGTGTTGCATGGAGCAATTGTGGACTCAACGAAAAGGTGAGGAAAGAAACTTGGAAGCGTTTGAAATGTGGACATGGAGAAGAATTTTAAAAAAATCAGTTGGATCCAGAAGATGCGAAATGAAGTGCTGGACACAGATGACGAGAGAACAACAATCCTAAGATAATAAAGAAGATATAGAGAAATTGGTTAGGGCATTGGCTGCCCACAGATGTAATTGAAGGTCTGGTTAAGGGTAAGAGATGAAGAACATGATTCCAACTCCTTGACAATGTTACGGAAGATAATTCGTATGTTGAGATAAAAAGGAAAGAGCAAGATTAGGCTGAGTGGAGAGGACTTTGCTTGCCTTGAAAGCAAAGTCTGCCGCTTTCGGGAGAACACTGATAATGATCATCTGTACATATCAACTCGAGAGACGAACAATACCTGAGATAATAAAGATAGAATGAACTGTTTAGGACATTATCAACACAGATATTGCACACTAAAGGATACAAGTAAAGGGAAAAGAAGAAGAAGAGAGTTTCTTACGATATTAAGGGAGATAAATATTACGCTAGGACAAACAGAAAAAGCAGGATCTTTCTGGATAGAGAATCTTTAACTTGCCTTGAAGGACCTGTCGCATTCGCAAGGAAGTTTTAGATTTGAATATCATTTT
The DNA here is from genome assembly GCA_022664845.1 of Lepisma saccharinum. Lineage (NCBI taxonomy): Eukaryota > Metazoa > Arthropoda > Insecta > Zygentoma > Lepismatidae > Lepisma > Lepisma saccharinum. The sequence continues at coordinate 56,672 of JAGDQP010007665.1, read as the reverse complement.
AGGCCTTTATGCAATTTTGGCTCATACGGTAGAAAGTTTTGAACTTGTGTGTGTTTGTATACTAAGCGAACACAGACCTAGTAAGTGTTTATAAGGAATTACGTGAAATATAAAAATGTGAGTCAGCGGAATGCTTGTAAACGAGATAGTACAAATGTATGCATGTTATGAGCATGAGCTATGCACATAACAAAGTATACTTACAGTAGTTTAGGCTACCAGCTGAATCGAAGAAAACAAGTACTGGTACCATGGAAGGTTGTATCTTTTTAGATATTTCTGAAAGAGCTTTGTAAGTGAAGTCGTTTAGTACAAAAGTTAATTCAACCAATTCAACCTCTGTGTATTGCGGAATGAAAAACTAAACTGGAAAACCTTGCTATGATCGCAGCGATGAAAAGATTGCCTGAATTGAAGACTGTTTATCGTAGGCCCCGTGACGAAGGAGGCTTAAGAACCTTGAACGTTTGATGTCCATGTGCATGGGTTCGAATGCCCGAACTTTTTACTTTTTTTCAGCTACGTCGGAATGTTCAATTTTTTGTTCTCCACCAATTGCAAATGGTGTTCACCTTCAAACTAACACAATTTATGGTGGCTTTATTTAAATGTTTTAATAATGAAGAAAGAGAATAATGACCATATGTAAAGACCAAAACCATTACTGAACATTATGCGCATCAAAAGTACGATAACCACGTGCTTAAAACTCCTTAGCCACGGGGGTTTACGCTATGCTTTCCTTCTTTCCGCATTCCGCACATGTAAAATTTGCGGAGTTTGCTTTTGTACTAAAGGACTTCCTTCACTCACGAAGCTCTTTCAGAAAATATATAGAAATATACACCTTCCATGGTCGTCCGTGTATTCTCAGAGTTAGGTGCAAAATGAAAAATAAACAAAAGGAAAACTAATGTAAAAATGAAATAAAAGCAAATTCCTATGGAAAAACAAAATACTTTTTATACCAAACCACTACATAAAAATAAACAATAGCTCTTTGCATCTCGAAGGAATTAGGTCAATCGTCTTATGAGCGGTCTTCGCTCTTGTCTAAATTTAGGAAGAAGGCGGATGGATGACCTCTTAGTCTCCTGTATCTCGAAGTATTCTTGAGGAGAATGCTTTCGTCACCGAAATTACTATATTTCGAAAGGTGGGGGGAATTACAACCTGATGAGAAAGAAAGAAGAAAATTTCATCGTACTTGGTCCCTGTAGCATGGAGAATTATGATGGAATCGTACTCTCCTAGAGAATAAGAAGAACCTGGGACAAGTCTTTGACTATGTTGTATAGAGGCGTTTTGGCATAGAGACATTTACGACTTGCACGTTCATAATATTTTGTTTGTGGACAGGGCCGAAGGTTAGATTGTCAGTGTTGTAACTTGGTCAAAATCGATTGTATTTCTGTAAGATTATTGCGAGACGATTTATCATTTACGTGACTTGCGGAGGCTTTAGCTTAGCAAACTGGATTAATGAAAATCTGCTGTCTCTGACGTTAGAACTCAACAATTTGGAGACGTTTAAATTAAGAAACACTCTCAACTCACCTAAGTACAGTAGAATTCTAACTCCACTGCAGGGATGATGCTTGACGAAAGCTTGTTTCATGAAAACAGTAATTTTGACCAGTCAAGAATTTAGTCCAGTATGGTTGCCAAGTAGTTGAGCTCTGTAAGTCGAAACGAAGTGATGCCACAAGGAGCCGACCGAGCGAGTAAGCCAGAATGAGCCAAGAGACAAGTAATTTAGATCTTATGTAAATTTTGGTAGTCATTCTTGCAATAGATATATTCAGATAGGCTGAGTAATTATACTTTTAATGCCGCTGCAGATTGTTTTGGATATGAGACAATGACATCAACGCATGTGTTATTACTGCTTGTAAACCAGTCAAGGCAGTAGCTGTTTTTGTTTTGTATTCAGTTGACTGTGTGTTGAGTTAATTGAATCAAACTTTTTTGATAGTCAAAAGTAATTGTTTTCATATTTAATTATTGTTTTGAACGTCGTTACCGTAGCTATTTTATTTAATATGTAATAATAACCGTATACAATAGAACTACATATGTTTTTCTACGACAGAAATTTCCATTGTACACGTAACATTTTCAGTATGCCGTCATGTTAGTGATTTTGTACAATGAAGGAGAAACAGCTTCTTGTACCATGAGACAGGCGTATTGTACCTTGGATCATGTACATTGAAGAATTGAAAAAGAGATAAAGAGCACAGGGCACCAAGAAAACATAACCAGAACAAACACTAACACACATCTAGGCGTTTATTGGGCGTATTGATGGTTCCTTGAGTGCTTAAAACTATTTTTATCATGTCTTTACTCCTTTCATAATAATATGAAAATAGTTCTTTCATTTGCTATCACATACTTTTGCACTTCACAAACAGAGAACTTAATAAAATATTTCCTCAAATACTTATTTGTGAATTATTTTAACGATTTACCCTATTATACATGCATGTCTCAAGGTACATGAGGCTGTGTTCCAAGGTACACGAGTTTTTACACTACCGAACACTGTGCTGGAAATGTTTAAGGACTGAAAAACACCGTAAAAGAAAGAAAGCAAGAGCCAAATACTGAAGCAGTTTAATTCAGGAGTCTTCAAAGTTTAAGAGCACAGACATGAAATTGAAAATTTAAATGTCCCTAAAACTGTAATTTGGAAATCGTAAAATAGCACAACAGTTTCCCTTATATTGTATTGTGTGTACGTGTGGGCTTTTCTCTTTAATTGTAATGTAATTTCAAACTTAAATAGACACAGTAGAAAAAGAAATGTTATTGCACGTGTGCGTCGTATCGCTATTTTTCAGTTTCGTATCTTCCCTTAACTTTGAGTTTTTGTGGCTAATAAGGAAAGGAAGGTAAAGAGACGCTTCTCATTCCAAATAAAGTTAACAATTGAACAAATAAGCTGAAGGGTGTCATTTTCTTTATCTTTTACCTTAGAAGTTCATTCTCCTTTTCTAATAAACCCATCTTTTGGTTGACGGATCGCCTACTTGCGTTCCCGCCTCTTCCTTGTTGATGTTGCCGTTACATGTTGAAGCTAGGTGAAGGACACGCAAACTAGGCGGACTTTCTCGCAAGACACTCGCATCGCGCTCAGCTTAAAACAAAGCTGCATTTCAACGTTGCCATCTACGTTAACTCTAAAAGCGCCAAAATAAACTATGTAAACCAGCTGAGCACAGTTGATTTGATTTCAGAATCACCGAGAAGAATTCGGGTTAAACTATAAGAAGAATTTGTATATAGTTGTTCTTCAAACTAAGCATACCCACACATATGTTTCAGCCGTCCTCACCTTTTCTCTTCCTCTGTTGTGAAATATGTCGCCTAAGATGGATTTTGTAATGTAACAGATCTTTCTGCAGAACAACAAACCTACATTTGACGCTTGATTTTGTTTTTGGATCAGATGAAACATTTGTGTGGGTGTCAAACAGTTATTTCTGCACAAAATGTGATAGTACTAAATGTTAGATTTTATAGTATTCTGAATAAAAAATTATAATATAAAGTTTTGCAGTGTATTATACATTATGCATTTTTTTATGGCTGATGGCAAAAATTTAAATGAATATATTTTATGCTACCTGTAGCTTTAGTTGGAAACACTGTTCCTTCATGATCACAGGTAGTCGTAGGAAGTGTGCTTCATTAAATGACTGCTAACTGGAGGGAAGATAGGAAACGTGTCCTTAATTTGCAGCACACATGCATGGTGTGATGAAAAAAGGTAGCCAATGTTGTTGTACAGCTCTATCTATCGCTGAAACTAGGAATTGAACAAGAAAATCGAGCCTTTAAACCTGTGAAAAAATATGTAAAAAGTTTCAGCCTATTCTATATGGTAAATTAACGTTGAGTTTCGATATTACAAAAATATATTTTATTGTGTTGTAAAATATGGACCGCGTACAACTCGTCAACATGGTATCTTGTGTCAACCTTCAAACAAGTGGCAAAAGAAATCAAGGAAATATTACGTCTTCTATATGACGTTTGAGTCGACCCTTAAAAATCACAACTCATTGAACGATTTTCTAGTGTTTATGAAAAAGGCTCAGGGTGAGAAAAAAACGGGGCAAACTTGAACATCAAACGCTATTGAAAATGGTTTTAGAGGAGAACAAGGCGATTCAATCAAACAAGTGTTTTACCATTACGGTGTTGCTAAGGCTCTGAACACTTCTTTTGTTTCTGTTCGGAACCTTTTTATAATATTTCGAATCTGAAGCAAATAAATACGAAAGGTTTGCTACGCCTTACTTATAATGCGATACTTTTTATCCGATAAAAATTGCAACATGTCTTCAGCCACCGTATTTGCCAAATTTGACAGCGTGTGGTTTCTGACGATTTCCTAGATATCATCTACGGTATTCATCAGATTTCGCACCTTCCACTTTCTGGCTCTTCCCTAGAATCAATATGACGTCGGAAGAAAAATATTAGAATTCGATTCCAGATATTGATGAAGCAACAACTGAACTACTGAACCCCCTGTCGATGTTAAGGACGACGAAATACATGCATTGAGAGTCAGGGGAAGTACTTTAAAGCAGACTAATTGTAATTTGCATTTTCCTTCAATACATTCATAAAGATCATTCACCGCACTCTTAAAAATTCCGTTGAAATTTCCGGTAATAATACCGGTATTGTTCCTGCTTTTCCCCGCAGTCGTATTTTACAGTGAAAATACTTGAATCTAGAAGGAACGTAATCAACCCTCTATATAAATTTGCTATAAATATTGTTAGTACCTGAACTTTTACGGTAAAAACTTGGCGTCCCAGATTGCCAGTAATTTCACCGTAAAATCTCCGGGCTTTTGTTAAGAGGTGCTACATCTCATAATCAAAAGTTACACCTCATAATTTGCCATTAACACAATAATCTATGTAGATTGTATACTTGATAACAAGTAGAATGTCTTTTTGCCTTAAAAATGTTTTGAACAATTGGCTGTTTGTATTCATCTATGTAATATATGGCTTGCTATGCTATGCGACCTGTCATTTAATAGAGAGGTCTTGCTAATTTTAGTATATTGAATTTATTCTGCGTAACCGGCCAATAGATATAATCTTATATGTTGAACTGAATTCAAGGACTATATTAACTTTACTTCTTCCGTTAGGAGATCATTCTTAATCAGACTTCCCGCACATTATCACTCACTAACTAACCCTCCTGACTTTTACTTCCCCAAAACTACCTTTATGAAACTCTCTGAAAGGGAGTTATCTTAACATTACATCTATTGTATCTTGTTATGTCTATTATTATTTATTTCTGTTCGTACTATAATTTTCTGTTTTTGTTGCTTTTCTATGTTACTCACCAGTGTAAAATGGCAACCTCATGCTGTATCTAGTATATGAACTTTAAATAAATTAATTATAAGTAGGGGTGATATCGAGACGAGACTGGCAACAGTCTCGTTCTCGTCATGAGTTTTCGAGGACACTCTTGGTCTCGTTTTGACCTGAAAATTCTGGTCTTGGTCTTGGTATTGATTATAAACTTTAGTCTCAGCTCGATCTTGATCTCGACACATTAGTCTCGGTCTCATCTCGAGAGTCCCGAAAGTCGATAGACTAAAACGTTGACCTCTCTTGACACTTTTAAAGTAGGTACGCAGGCTTTCCGATTTAAGTACAAGAACAAAAATATTAATATAATATTCACATAGTTTGTTACATTCTTAGTTTAGGGTTTAGATTAAAAATAATGTTCTCAAATAGAGAGAAAACCATTACGATTTTAAAGAAATAAGAAAGCTTTAGTTAGTATATATAGTATATACAGTATATTCGTGAAAATGTTTCTGTTATGGAAACGGATCCATGTTATACTACAAATTGCGAAATTGGTAAACGTAACATTTAAGTTTTGCTATTTTTAAATTATAGTGTTTGGATAACTGTTACGTTAAAATGAAAAAAAAATAATTTTTTGTCGAAATTTTCTGCCACATATATTTATAAAAATAAGTTAAAGTACACTGTTAAAGATTTAGGGAAACATTCGTAAGAAATGCTAGGCAGCCATAACTACACGAAAATTTTCAGTATTTTATCTAATAAAAACATCCACCATACAGTTCTTAGGAATGTTGGGAGCAAAAGATAAAAAAGTTAGAAAGAGATTTGAACACGGGTTCTTTAGTTAAATGTCCAGCGTCTTACTGACTACTCCATATTTCCAGTTAAAAGAAACCAATATAGAGTGTTAGAAATTGTGTTGTTTGAATCCCGACGAAATAAACTAAGTTGATCCCACGACTTACGCTACATTTTAATCATTTCTGTAATTGCCAATTAGGGTTCGGAATTCCCATTCACTCAAAATATTTCCCCTTTCTACCAAAATAAAAACTGACAAAATGACGGCAGCAAACTCTTGATTAGCATTACATGCACTATACGATAAGAAATAGTTTCCTCATTCTCCGCATGTGCAGAACTGAAAACGGAAAATATCCAGATAATCATACGAAAAGCCTTTGTGTTTTCCTCATTATAATGAAACAACATGAAATACTAAAAATTCTGCAAAACTTCATTGAGAATTCCTAGCAACGTTAACAGGATTTCTAACAGTGTATAGTATGTGACAAAGATTTTATTTATTGTCAAATTTTGTACAAGGAAATAATCAAAGAAATTGAAAATATAATTTAGCGAACTCCACAGCCACACAATCAATTAGTTTGCGATACCGCTTTTGACTGATTAAAATAACCAATTCACACGTTCATAGGTATGGATTACAGCTGCACCATATATGATATTAAAGCAAGTGAAGTGTGTTCCCAGTAGGAGCTACTTTCAAAAAACGTATTGCGAATATTGTAACCTTAAATAAACACATTGGTCATTTCAACTAAGTCGTGTTAACAGATTAAAAAGTCATTCTAATAATCCTAGTTAAGGATAGCTTAATAGTTAAAAAAAAAGAACTTTTAAGAAGATAGAACATACTATTCTTTAAAAGAACAAAATAAATCAATTTGAACTAAACAGTAAATCATAATTTTGTTTAAAGAAAAGCATGGGGCGCGCTCTCATATACAGTTTCTTTATAAATTCTTCAATTGGCGCGCTTCATGCTTTTCTTTTTAGTTATGCATAAACAAAATTATTTGTTACATTTTAGTATATTTTTTTAAAATAAAGTATGTTCTTAAAAAGTTTTCTATTTTTTTGTTATTTCGCTGTTCGGATACTATTTCCTTACCCTATATATGGGAATTTGATATTTTGTCACCCAAAACCGAAAGTGTTTTGCAACCAGCCAAACGCAACATCGCTGTGTCTAGTATTTATTTCAGAATAAAAAGGTTCTTACTAAAAATATGCTTTTAATATATATATATATATGAAAGTAACAATGGAATATTTTATTGTCACCCGACTTACGTCACTGTTGAAAATTTCATCATTATATGACGTCGAGGAATTAGCTAAATTAAAGGTTGCAACATTTGAAGACACGGGAATCATTGTAAATTAAGGGAAAGTATGTAAAAATAATAGTAAAACTTTTTAAAGACATGCTTTTCGTAAAGAATTCGTACTAAAAAGTAAAATATAATTTTAGTTATGTATGACTAGAAAGAAAAGCATGGGGCGCTCTCTCATATAATATCACTTTATAAATTCTTGAATTGGCACGCCGCATACTTTTCTTTTTATTCATGCATAAACAAAATTATTTTTTACGTTGTTTTACGAATTTAAGAAATTAAACAATTCGTGTTTAAAAAGTTTATTATGTCTATAAAAGTTTCTTCGATGTTTTTAAACACTTTTTATTATATTTTAAAAGTTATTTCAGCGTTCGTATACTTTTTCTCAAACTAATGTTTTGTGTCGCAAATCCTAAATTGTTCTGCAACGAGTCAAACGGAACATCGTTGCAGGTTAGTATTTATTTTAAGATAAAAGAGTCCATATTAGAAATTTAAAGTATGCTTTTAAAATATATAAATATATAGAAATATATGAAAGTAACAATTGAATATTGTCTTGTCATCCGGCTTACGTCGCTGTGCAGAATTTTGTCATTGAATGGCGTCGGGAAATGAGTTAAATTAACGTTGCAAGATTTGAGGACACCGTGAACCATTGTGAACTAAAGAATGTACCTGTAATTAACTTTATGTATCTAAGACATATTATGTACAAACTTATATCCTCTCTATGTCCGTCTGTCGACAACTTTCGGCTCAGCAACTACTAGGGCTACGAAGGTGGTTGAGTTGTCGTTCAAGAGGTCTCGGCGAAACTTCACCAATTACATATAGATAATCCAAAGTGGACGCTCGCTCCGCCTCATTTGATTTTTATAAAGTCAATACTGGTTTAACCGAATGTACAGGTATATTTAAGTAATAATTTGTGCAGAACTTCCTCTGCATAAACTAACAAGTTTCTAAGGAAAACCTTTTACAATATTTAGGCTTCAGCTACACGTGATGGGAAGCTATGTCTGTCTGTCGACAACTTTCAGATCAGGAACTACCAGGGCTACAAAGATATTTGAGGTATCCCGCGACTGAGCTCCGACTTACTTGTTTCTATAAACATAGAAATGTATATATTGTCTCCATCTTTTCTGAGGTACCGGTTAGTATTTCAAAAATCTTTCCATTTTTTTTAAATATAAGTAAATGGTGTAACAAGAGACCTATATTAGAATTTAGACAGTTTGACTTCTTGACGTATGCTTAACAGTCTTTACGGGATCAGTCTGGCAGAGGCTGATATAAATGGGAGAGTGTGAACAGAAGTAAAAGACTATCAGCAGGGAGAAAACATGGGGATGAAAATTTGCAGAAGAAAATAAATGTCTGTATTCATCCGTCCCCGAATCAATCTCCAACACAGTTATATTATTGTTGAAAGACAACAGAAAATAGTTTGGCATTGATAACTTGACTACTTATACGACTTATAGCCATATTTTTAAAGTACAATATAACATCTTAAAAAAAAATATCAAAATGAAACTAATTGTCACAAGACTTCTTCTCGTATAAAACAGCATAGACATTCATAAAAATAATGCTTATATTCTCGACCGAGACGAGAGTCTCGAGAGGCAAGTCTCGGTTTCGTCTCGATTCCTGGACTCTAGTCTCGATCTCGGTCTTGGTCTGGAGTTCGAGACAAGATCAAGAGAAGACCAAGACCAGTCTTGGTCTCGGTACCATGCCTAATTAAAAGAAATAAGAAAAAGTAATCGTTAGCGTGAAATATTTTCTCGGAATTTGTAATATATTTGACAGTTAAGGGAGTTTGAGGTAAAAAGACAATTTTTGCAAAATTCAACTTTACCCAACCGGTACACATTTACTACATACCTGATATATCACTAGAGAGCTTAGTTTATTGCCTCTTTATAACTATAAATGATTTTTCATTGAACCTTTACCCCAGAGATTGTTGGAAATGAGAATGCGTTTTCTATTCTCTATGTATGGGCCGTTGAAGTCATATTGGTTAGAGAGAACCATAGCCCTAGTTCTTAGCTTTTCAGTAATACCTATATTTTTGAAATCAGTAAAAAAGTAAGAAAAGTACACTCAGTCAAAACCGAATTCACTGTCTGTTCTGAAAATATCTATATTACGCAAAATAAAAACCATTGTGAATAAGTCTAATTTCAAAAGCAAAGAATTGTTTTAGGTATGTGAATAGAAACAGAAAGTTTAGCTTCTCAAGAAAACACAAAACGTAGATCTTAAGAACCAAAATTGTTGTCTTTGCTGATCAGCTTAATACACTGCATAAATTTTCATATTTAAAAACTTTCGATATATTAACACACTAGTAACTTAGCCATAAGGAAACACAAAATAGTTAACTTGAACTTATGGAACAAAATAATTAAGCTACAGTAGTTGCTAAACATACGCTTCACCATGGTATGTTAACTGTTTACAACCGAAAGCTTCTTTTTAGAACTTTAAATATTTTTTCTAACATTTCTAACGTACGATTTATGGTAAAGTTTGTTAGATGCGAAAGATAACTACATAGTTGTTGGGTATTTGTTGAATAATCGATGCTCCTTTTCTCCCATATTTAACATACTTCCAAATACATCAGATTCCTATGTATCCCGCTGAGTTCCCGTGTGTTTTTATTGACCCCCCCCCTCTAAAAAATTCCTGTTTATCCCTGAAACTAAAAGTTTTAGTTTACCTGTTGAGGAGCCATTGTTTCAGAGAGTTTCAGCATCATATTTGTTTGTTTTCACTTACCTTGTTCTTTAAACAAACACTCTCTAGGAGTTAAGTTTCATGTCGGTTGAATGATTACCATAAATTCTACAGAGGATCAAACAAAACAAGATACTACAAAAACTGAAGACAGTTCTTTTTTTCATAGACTTTTGGAGGAACTGTTAATTTGTTCATATGTCATCAGATTTTCAGCTGACAGAAAAGCGTTCTTTTGAGGAATAAGCCTAATCTGCAATATAGGCACACCATTTTCTTCCTTTAATGTATGTTGAATGGGAGTCAGTGTTCCCATTTACTCCTTGTTCACCTTTACCCCATTCCCCATTATACGGGTACACTTATTCATCAATGATGAGCAGATACGTAATAGTTTTTGCAGTCTTGGCGGAGTTCTTTAGAAAGAAACTCGTTCAATGTTCGGTTCCTTATCAGTTATCATTGATTGCAACCTTGGGGTTTAGTTCAAAGTCTTGAATCGAAAAAGTAACATATTAAGTTCAAGTCTCTCAAAAAGGAATTTATCCACGCACTAGTCAAAAAGTTATATGTATATCATGAGTTAAGGACTAAGGGTAGTGAATCATGTGTCATACGCATAACATTTTTTGTTGTTGTTGTTGCAAAAATCAAGACTCAAGCATTGGGCAAAATGAAATTTATATACACTCGCTCAATATAAATGTTACCTGAACCCAGATCACAGAAAAAGGAACGATTTAGTTATATCAGTTCCTCTTCATAGGGAACGTTTAATCGTTCGTCCTTAAAAGGAACATTAATCCGTTCAAGTTCCCTGATTGTCAAAAGAAAGTAGTCCCGCTGAAAACTTCCTAAGAAATGAATTCGTTACTGGGAACATGTTCCTATGAACTAGTGTCTTATCAAGTTTGGGTTTTCGTAGATGGAGCAACACCTATCGCGTGTAATTAAATTATATGACACATCATGAATCCAACGTGGTAAAAATAGACAGTTTACCTCAGTTTAGAGAGATCATGGTTCACTCAGGCTGTTTTGGACAGATCCTTACCCTCTCACTAATATAATGTAACAAAATGTTTGACTTAAGTGTTTAAAATATGTCATTTCAGGCATCATCAGTTTGTTAATAATGACCAAATGGCTACTAAAGCATTGATTTCTTGCTTTCATCAGTCAACAGTGGTGTGTAGCGTGGACTTACCTTATTGTAGCCTATCTTCTAAAATAATTGTTTTCTTTTGTGCTCTGTAAGGCTTTCAATGTACATGCACAACAATGTTCTTTTACATTTGCCTGTGTTACGTATCAGTTTTCCGGTAATTCTCTATCTATCCGGAGAGCTCGTGTTGCCTTTATCACAGCAAGACTAGAACTTCCAATACTGTTTGGGATAAATCGCCAGACAGGTAAAAACACACTAGATTCCAACAGTATAGAGGATAAAAAATATGTTGCTGAACCCCAAACACAAACAAAGTTACTCTCACGACTTATGCCATGATTTAATCACTTTTCCATTTGTCAGTTAGGGATCACAATTCCCATTGATTGAGAATATGTTCCATTTCTGTGAAAGTAAACGCATCATTCGACATGTCGGTACGATAAGGAAGCAGTAATGCTGGACAAGTGTTTGGCTGTCACCATCTTAATCGCTTGCTTTCATGTAAATGGAACATTCTCAATGAATGGGACTTCTAGTTCCCAATTGACAAATAGAAAGTGATTAAACCATGACAATTAATATCTAGTGTAGTCGTTTAATTCAAATGTTGTTCAATAAATATTGTTTCCATCTAGCGTTATTTCTGTCAGGCGATTTAGCCAAGTCGTAAGAGGTTCCCGAGGTTCGACGAGCAACCCATGTTCAAACCTCTCTACAGCCGTCAGTTTTTTATTTTCCCAGTACGGAAATAAATACCGTGTGCTGTATTGATTTAACAAAAAATGTGATAGTCACGCTGGAACATAGCATTGTGATGAATTAACACAGCTATTTTTACTGTGTGGAGACGGTGAATGAGTATTGTTAAAAACAATCATGTCAACTAATGTTTATTTTTGTTTCTTGTGTTTACTTGCCTCCCTGAAGCATTTATAGAATTTATATGGGAGTTGAAATGTCCTACGTACTTGATTTTTAAAACAAATGTCTCGAATAGGCACCGTTTCAATAATAGGTCATAGTCTCAGTAAATCTTTCTACTCTGTGAGTTAATATAATAGCGGTACTGCAGTATTTTAAGACCATGACCATAAAGTACAATGTAGAGGCAATTAAATTGCTTATATTCATCTAGTTCAAAACTAAGAAGCAAACGAAGAGCAAGTAAAGGCTAAACTGTTTCCTTTTGTTTCAAATATTTTATCTATTTGTAGCAAAGCAAAGCACTACAGAAACGCGAAACGCAACACCACACGCAGGTTCAGAAATAAAATTCTGCAACATGCAACCTTCTCATCACTCTCTGTTTGTTCCAGAGTAGCTAAATTTGAGAGCCTAGACACAAGTAGCTACTAACTACTACAATATCGAGTTATTATTTTAAAACCTTAAAACAGACTCAACGCCGTCAAGTCATTTGTCCTAAACAAATGTATTTCACATGTAATTATCAAAGCATCTCATTTAGGTTATTTTTTAGATCGATATTAAACCTCTCTTTCACTCCTGCATTTTGTAATTTCGTCTCATTTTACGCTTATTTCCAGTTTCAAATATAGATTGATTCGCCTTAGCATTTCCTTCTGATACTTAGTATCGCTACATATTTCCCAAAAACTAAAAATTAAGGCCATTAACAGAAATATATACATCTGTGTTAGGAACATAATGCATACGATTTAATTATGCCACATTAGAGTGTTGATTATAAGATTTGATTTCCAATATTAAAGTGTTTTTTAATATATTTTTATGACTGTTAAAACTTCAAATATCCATTTAAACATAATTTGAATAAGCTTTAAAGTTCATATTCGTAACTAACTTGTTTTTTAATTTTATTCTCATGGAATATCGTCATACAAATTTAAGAGAAAAATTGATTTTGCCATGCTCAAGTTCACTCTCTTGCATGGGAAATAAGGGGGGGAAGGAATCAAGTAGAATAATACACCAAAATGCAATTTTGCAAGAGAACATCTCAAATTTATTTGCGTAGCTACACAAGAAGATGATAATTTCTTGTACATATCAGAAAATACCTAAAATGAAACTGGACGAAATAAAACTGAATCAACGTAAATTATAGAACAAAACGATTATCGAAGGTCGTTATAGACAATAATGTGAATTGTGAAATAATGGGTGATATTTGATAGTATTTGATAGTAAAGCACGAACTGTACATCTTTCTAGAATTAAGCTTCAGCACTAAAATGTTATCCGTTATTATTTGACCATCTGCTTGTGTCGCAAATGAAACCAAAAATAATCCTTGACTGAACTACAGTTGATAATGATGCAAAAAGAAATGGAACTTCTATTTCGATCTTACAATATAGAAAATTGAAACGCATGCTGCCGATATTGGCTTCTGATGCTGGAATACTTGTGTGTGTGTGTGTGTGTGTGTATGTAGCTTTTCTCAACAGCAGGGAGAGAGAAAATGCTGACAATTCTTTTCCCTCTCATATTTTTCTGGCTGGACTGAAAAAAAAGGAAACATACAATACGGAACAGAGAACCAGGGACTGAATGAATTTGCTACATGCTTCAAATTAAAATCGTATATTTTCGCGCGGAACATAGAAGATTGTTTTCCCCTTTTTCTCTGCAAGCCGTAAATTTAACTGAAAATTACCGTCC
>JAGDQP010007665.1:0-42182 GCA_022664845.1 Lepisma saccharinum | reverse complement strand
GAATAAAACGAAAAGTTGTCTTCACATGCAAATTCAATCAAAAACCCAGTTGGATATTGCAAGGAAAATTCGATTTTTTAGCTTTAGTAGCTCCCGAACGTATTTGCATTTGGTTTCTGGAAAGAATGCATGAACGATTCGGTTACGATTAAGCAAACCAAATTTTGAAAATTTAATATACCTAACATGTTTTTCGTTGTTTTACAAAAGATTTAGTTTTTTTTTAAATATTTTTTTTTTGCAAACATTTCATACAAATAGCCTATACTAGCATGCAGTCTTGTCTTTTTCTCATTCTTACAAATTCTAAAATTTGAAGTAATTAATTACATCAGTAAGTTAAATCATCCTAATTTATTTTCATGAGATTTATTTGCTTCAAGTATGCTCACAATTACCAGTTCAGTTTTGCACCATATGTTACGTTTTAAACATGATGTATTTGGTCGTGAAGACTGGTAGAGGCTTTTCATTGCAGGTGGGTTTACAGGTATATTCGTCTATTGACACGTTTTCTATTGTGTCTTGGCTTCAAACATGCACGTGGTTCAGCATTCGCTTTAATAACGTAAGAAAATTGCTAAGCGTACGTACTTTCTTGTATGTACATATTGAGTCCACTACCTGATTTATGCAATCTGTTTGGGGATATGGCTTAATGCTAAATTGACATTGAAAAACGTGTATTTGAATAACCAAACAAACTAAGCCTGGTTATGTCGATGTTCCGTAGAATATGGTAGACTGTTTCTACGCACACTATAGATTCATACATCATAGTTAGTGTATTCTCACATTAAATATGGGTCTTTCTGAATAGACTGAAGTGCATCAAGCATTTCTAACTCAGAAAAATATAAAGAGTAATGATGTGTGTACCTCATACAACACCGTGCAAAATATGAATATACTGCTTACGTTGGGCCTATACATTATAATATGTTATTTACGTCTATGAAATAAAACTTTCCTTAACCCAAAACTCTGAAAATTATTTTTGTTGAACTAGGGCAAGAAATAAACTTCGTATTAATAGTGCAACATTAAAAAATGCTAAAATATCCATACATTATTCAAGTTTTAATAACAGAACAAATTGCCAGAAAAACTTAAAAGTTTCTTAACACTGAAAAATTTAAAGTAGAGGTAGAAAAGTTGTTACTGATTCATAATTTCTATATCACTGAATACAATTATACATATGTAAAGTTCACCGAGCACATTAAAAGTCACTTTAGAAATTTACACAATCTCGCTTAGTATTGCCGGGAATCCGTGCCGAATCTTCTTCCCAATATTCGTGATCAATTAAAGATTTTAGGCGGAACACAGGAGCACGGATAATTAAGATGGCGACAGCATTTCATTCGATCTGTTCGTTGATTGGTTGGGTTAACCCTTCAATTGTGTTGGCAGTAAACAAATTCTGCACGGTTATGTTTATCCTTTGGAAAATCGGTTGAATTAATGTATGTTTAATTAAATTAACATTCATAATTAGGTTAACCTCCTTCTAAGCTACTTTCTAGGTTACCAACAACCAAACATTATATTGTCTCTACCGATTTTCCATTTACCTTATTCGATTGATTACCGGTGACCTTGTAAAATTAACCTTTCTTGTTTCACAAGGGTTGTTATAAACTTGTCCATTAAACTCGGCTCGGTTAGCGGTTATTTTTCTCCGTGTAATATTGCATGTATCTTTTGCTATATATAACTCTTCAGTTTTGAGTATATTGTATTCTATATAATCTAGTTTTTATCTCAAGTTTATATACCACTTACTTATATGGTTTTATATTGTTCCCTATACACCCTGTGTTTTTGATAAATCCATTGTATACCAAACATGTACTTAAATGGATTATCAGTAATAACATATATATAATTGTTGGTCTCGTGTTTAGATGCTACGTACTTGATTCGGACGATAATCACAATTCAGTAAATGATGTATTCGTACATAAAGGCACTTAACAACATTTTGCTATTGAAATCCTGGTTTCTTCGTAATTAGAGGAAATTTTGCAGTGCTAGTGATGTAGAAGTAATGTTTCTGCCTACTGATCCGGCGCAGACTTCAATCCTATTCAGCCTGATTACTGTAACTAAGGATTTCCTGTCACACAGGGAGTTTTTGCATTGGAGTATTACGATTAATTAACGCCAGAAGTACTACTTTATCTATTTCCCCTAGAACACACTAAAGTTGTGGACAGATCTGAGTACATAAGAAGTTCTAAAAGCCACAAATAACTTTTAAAGACCATTACTATTTAAAGCCGTTGAAACTTGATTTTAGTTGGATACGAATTTTAACAATAATACGTTCACTTAGTATTGCCTTCAAAGGGTGACAGCATGCAATCATATAACTTACTTTTTCCAGATTATGTTAATTTCCCATTGATTACACTGGTAAACAACAACAACAACAACAAAAAGCTTTGTTTCTTCATTTCAGATGTTCATTATGAAACTGTGCAGGAACCATCAACGTCACAGCGTAATTTGAATTTATTCTGATCGAGTTCTTCCATCCCTTCTTTAACGTTTGTTCTTAGAGGTAACGAGAAAAGCTTACGATGCGATAAAATTTATTTTAAATTTTATTCTCTTTAAAATCATTCTACTTCATGGCAATATGTCAGATGCCATTTCCACGCACAATGTCAATTTATCGTAAGGTGTTACTGAGTACATAGTGATAGTCAAATGTATTCATTTGATATTTCCGTGTAGTGTGGCAATTCCGACACTTCATCCTAGTTGCATTTGACCACCCTCAGTTACAATAATATTCAGATGTGCAAAGTGAAACATATATTAAATGTTTTATGACGGCGTGCCGAAATCTCATCTCAATGCTTCATTTATTTCTTCAAACGGAGAAATGCTTAACTTGTCGGGAATACTCCAAATTACCATATACAGTTTACGTATACTTCCGTTTGTCCCTGTCTTCTTATGAAAAATGTTGTCACTTTGCTTGGTAATTGATTTGCTTTTCATTCTACAATCAACTTTTCGATAATATATTAATTATCTAACTCAAATACATTTATTTGTATTTGAATTATTCTGTCACTTTTCAGATCAAATTTCTCACCTAAATAAACCAAAGATCAGACACACGTACTCCCACTCACAAACGCAGACCTAAAACCAGATGACACACTCACATACACGCACGCACGTTTATTCAGTGCCTTTCTGACAGATCGATAAATCGCTCAGAGGTTGTCTGGCTTCCTATCATCTCTTTCCCTCTCCCTCTCTTTCTCCCTCTCTCTCTCTCTCTCTCTCTCTCTTGATATCTCTCAGCTTCTCTCGTACCGGTATGCTTCATGGTGACACACTGTTGCCATTAGTTACAAAAACGATGTCACATTACTTCTGTTTAATATTACTTTAATAAGCACACTAAACGTTTTAAATTTACAATTTACATTTACATAACGATAGAAATAAGCTATGTAAAAAAGCCTTGTGGGCTTTGTTTATTTGTAAGTAAAGGGATAAGTGATTGTCAATGTTGATCTTGTTCTTGTAGCATGTTAAAATACGGCTGACAATAAAATGTATCTGTCGGTTTCTATTTAAGCGCTCATCGTGCCACGTTGCCTGTAATATTGGCGATATTTCATGTTCGGACAAATGCATCAAATATAATTAGATGAAGAAGCTGACACACTTAAACATGCTCGTAGCTCTTTTAGTTGAAATTCATGACTCTATGCACGACAATCGCAAGATACGTAACGTTACCTCTAACATGTTCTAACATCATATAGTAACTACAATTTAAAGTTGTATTGAGTGTGTTTCTAACACATCAAAAGTCACCACACACATTTGCTATAATCTCTCAGTCGTAGGCATTTATATGGATTGCACCATGGAAGGCGGCAATACAAAGAAAAACCGTAACATCAATGTGTACTGGTTCTGTATAATTTTCTGTAACTGGTCCCATAGTTATTCTTCCAATAACATTTACAAGTTGTTAAATGTATTTTTATGCTTGCAAAATTTCGTTCTTACTCGTCAAAAGTGGATGAGAATAAATTAATTAATAAGGATAAATAATTAAAAAAGATAATTAATTAAATCAATTTAAAAGAATTAAAAAGGATAAAATTCCAAATTTAACTGAGATGGTCATGTTGCGCATTTACCCTGGATATATCTGTTGAGTAAAAGAATAATAATATTTCGTTAAAATCAATGGGGTTATTTGGGGAACGCGTTTTTCAATGAGATTATAAAGGATAATATTCCAGGCATCTTATCTATCTTTATCTCATTTCTTCGCAGATTGCATGTTAGGATTGAAAAGACAGTATTCCAAATCTTATACACTTTTTTGCGTCGTTCAAGTGTTCGCATTGTGTATAAAATGCATTGCAAGGCCCACCAGAAAACCGTTAGAGAGCATTTAGCTTCTATGACAAACTTAAGGGTCTATGGAACGTGTTCTTTGAGAATTGATGCAACAAGAAAAAGTAATGCCTATTAATGAGTGGTGGATAGGTAGTGTCCAGTATTCATTAGTATACATTATACATTATGTTTTCATTACTTGCACTACGTAAAAAGAACAGAAAACTTCCAGACTTTCCAATAACTACGCATATTATTGTCACATCTCATTCATTATCTCTATCGAAAATAAATTTATGGCAAAACTGGCTTCACCAATGTATTTCTTGTAAAAGTGTAGCCCAGACTGATATATTACATGACCTCCTTTCCTTTATACAAAAATGAGCAACATTTAAGATGGCGGTCATAACGAATGTACCCTCTAACCTATAGTGCATTTCGTTCAGTATCCATTAATATGTATTTGTTTCCCATTCCTTGAGAGTTTTATAAACAAATGCGTTTTTTATTTCAAACTTTACAAGTACTTATTCACTTGAATGAGATTTTTGGCTACTGCGTTCATGTTTATGGACGAAAACACTTTCTAACGTGATTTCTGGACGTTTCCTGATGTTCCCTACTTCTCTTTCAAGTTTGGTCAAAAAAGCACTCTAAACCATGGGCATAACTTACGTGTCATCTACCAAACCATTACTTTATCACGTATTGAGCTGACGTTGTACTATTTATTAAACCACGTTACTAAAATAAAGTTCATCCATATTTTCATAGTCAATCATATTCTTATGCTGTTATCAAAGTTCTCCTGTGTTCAATATACGACTAAATAGCTAATCAAATGAAATACATGAATTTGTAGGGGCACAAGTGTGTTTCATAGTGCACTTGTGTAATGTTCCACAATAATAAACGCTTATTTGCCGGTTTAATAAATACATACGATATTTGATATATTGGGGGTTATTCGTGTTATATAGTTCTGCAAATCTCTAATTCATGTACTTTTTCTTATAAAATCTCTCAGTAACATGTTACGTGTTTTTTTCTCTATTAAAAATATGGTTACTGGAATACGCGTTTTCGTATTTTCGCGTTTCACCGCGAAAACCAAACATCACGTGCATTGAACGACATTTTTTGACACAGTGTCAGGCAAGCTGTTACAAGTTTGTTTCGGTGTCAAGTCTTATAGTGTCATTTGAGGGACATCTGGAAATGAGACAAAGGTATGACTTTGGTGAAATTTGCTGGACCATGAAATTTTAACCTTTCTTGACAGCAATCTGATACTTGCCATATGCTTATTTTTGAAAGTGTTGAGGAAGAAATACTTGTTTGTGATCGAGAGCCGAAATGTCCTCGACAAGACGATGGTGTGGCCAAGACGGAAACTCTTGAATCATTTGCGTGCCCTGTGCCGGCTCATTAGTTCTTCTCCATTAGTTTTCCTGCTTGAAGCAGCAGCACTTAGCAATTTTTAAAAATAATGTCTCAATGGAACCGCCCCCACCCTCCCAACTCATTCAACATCTTCCATTACATTGACAACAGTTTGGCTCCGGCAGACAGGCTAAGTGACCCGTCAGAAGCTCTATTAAGCCTACGTCACTGCCCAGACTAGATCACGGACGACAGGACGTAGTTGGCCATTTGTAAGCTGTATTTACACGAATTTCTTCTTGATATTTTCTGAACGGAATATGTATTTGCAGGTTCAAACTAATTTCGGAAAGGTTTCTCAATATCTCAAATAAACTTTCCGCTCAATTATTTTTATCTTTAATTCATTTACGTGGAAAAAGCTGGAAGTTTGAATATTGCAAACAGGTTTCTGTTTAAAATATTTTAACACATTTAAGTATTGAATTAATTCTTGGAAAGGCAAAACGTTTATGTAAGGTGTTGCTGTCCGAATGAAACAAAACGCTTGAAATTTGTTGCGTGTATTTTGAGCTACCGTATATACATGGTCTGCTAAACTTATTGCTGGTAGAATCAAGTCATAAGCAAATCAAAATTAAAATAATCACGTAATTTATAATGTAACCAAACGTTATAAACTTTTATTTAACAATAATTTCTGAAATGTTAGCAGTCATTAAACAGGTAAAGATATTAACTAAATGTAAGTTTAGAATTCAGTCAGCGTGAATAAAGTGGCAGACATAATCACATTTAGATTTAGCCAATTATATAGTTTCTTGAAAGGAATTTTAGAATTGAACTTAACAGAGAAAACTATAAACACGCAACCAGCGATTTCTTGTCACACAAAACCATCTTACATTGATATACGAGTTAACGGTGAAAATAGAAAGCAGTTCTGTCAGTCTTGCAATTTGTTAAAGAGGAAGAAAACGCATTCTGATGCGATGCTTTTCTTAACGTCGGATCTAGGAGACAGACGTTGAAGAAAGTACTGAACGGTGTGTAACGCGAACAGTTGAAGATAGATAGCTCTTACAGATCGAAATCTTTTCCTCTTCACAACCTTCGACACTCTCCACTGAGAGTTGTTGATGGACCCCAGAGTTGCCAGGCTGATCGAATTATTCTAATTTACACGATAAGGTTTGATGCAAAATCATTTTCTTTCTTTCCTATGAAACAGTGGACAGTTCAACAAGTAACCAAAGCCGAACAGTGAATTTATGCCTACAATACTATCAAAACCATTTACACATTTAACTCAAAAGGAGCGCGCCCCATGTTTCTCTTTTTATTCATGCATAAACAAAATTAGGTTTTACTTTTTAGTATGAATTGATTAAGAATCTTTAAAAAGTTTCTTTTTAATTTTTTCGAGTTATTTCTATGTTCGGATACATTTCGTCGAGCTAAATGTTGTGACCCAAATCCTAAAATGTTCTGCAACCAGTCAAACCCAGGCTAGGTATTTGTTTTAGGATAAAGAAGTCCAAATTAAAATAATATTAAAATATGCTTTTAAGATATGTAAATTAAAATTGAAATTGAAATTTATTTAACTTTGTACATGACAAGTTTACATAACATTTTGACTCACAGAAGCCTCAGCTGATATGTGAGTTTCATTCTCGAATTATCATTGGGTTGCTGTTGTCTCGTTACCCTTAACAAAATTATTTACATAATATTGCTTCTACATTATTGTCATTTAAACTTTCTAACCAGCACAAAACAAGTTTTTTAAATATATAGAAATATGTGAAAGTAGCAATGGAATATTGTATTGTCACTCGACTTGCGTCGCTGTGTACAATTCCATCATTCTATGACGTCAGGAAATGAGTTAAATTAACGTTCCAAGATTTGAGGGCACCAAGAACCGTTATGAACTAAAGAAAAAAGAATGTAAAAATATCTAGTATTGGCTACACCCTTGAGTGAACCTTTGAGAATATTAGGGAAAGTGTACAGAGTTCTTTTGTTGTGGTTTCAGCTTCTTCTCGAGAACATTACTAAAGATTTTACATCGATATTCACTTAACTGAATATTTACTGTTTTAAATGCAAGAAATGAATGAATTTGATACTTATATTTTATTTAGCCGTACTAAATGTTTAGGACGGATAAGTGCTCATAAAAGCAGTCATGGGCCAAACAAAACAATGAAAATAAAGTGTTAGCAATTTTTTTATATGGCAAAATGTACCCAAGGTTTTAAAGCTTTCAGAATTTGTATTGTACTGACTTGGTATATTTCTTCATAAACAGCAAAGTTCTTGCAAAGTTCGAAATTTTGTGGATAATTTTTTAATTGAATTAGCAACCTTCATACAAATTTAATTATGAACATATTAGAGGAACGTGTTTTTCCTTATATATGTTATTCACGACCACAAGATGAACATTAATTCTAAAAACATGAAAGTTGTTGCTACGATACGCCACTAGTTGTTATGCCACAAAGTTTATTGAGCGACAATTTGATGTATGGTACTTAAAGAAGTGTTACAACGAAGCGCCGCTGTTTAAATCTAAACTTGATCGATTTAACCGAAGCAACAAATGATGGTATTTCCCATAGTAATCTTATATAGGTGCAACTTTGCAACGCTTTCTTCTTGAAACATGTCGCAGGTGCCCATACCAAGTATACTGTAGTAAGAGATGAAAGTGTTGCAAAGATGCGCTCGATAAAAAATCCTATGCAAACTTCCAAAGCGTACGTCCCTTTGCTCCAGCAAATTCATGAAAATTCAGTTGTGGAGGTAGCGCATCATTATGTAACACTTTCTTCTTCAAATAAGGTCATAGATCCAATCGTAGGGACTTTCAAGCGGAGCCTGTGCTAATTGATGCTTCACTAAAGTTCCTACACGAATTATTCTGCGAAAAATGAATACTGCAGATAAAGACGTACTTACTGCTTCACCTGTCCAGACCGAGAGTTCGCGCCCAAATGCCACGAAATGTAAGATGGTACCTTCCTAACACACACGCGTCCCGGCCCATCGTGTCAAGAAAACTTTACAGCTTGGGAGCGCTGTTTCATTTTAGTAGATCTACACCTTCTAACACGCCATCTGAACGCTCACTTGCTTTAGCCAGTTCTGATGAAGAAGTCATCATGGATGCTGATGATTTTTAACAACCCAGGAAGTCTGTTAAACCACTATTCCTGTTCCCTCACAAGTAAAGTACCCGAAGTGAGGACTCGAGTTGCTCATCAAGTGATACCTTAAATTGAAGCTAGTGACGAGTATAGTACACCTGTGAAATCCTAGCTGCAGAGCTCCAGAAATAAAAAGGTTATGGCGGGTCAAAGTTCAAGGAGAAAGCGAATTGTATTGAAACAAGTCACAATGAAAGGCAGAACAAAAGTCAGAAGGACATGGTTTTGAATTGAAATGCGATTCATTGGAAGGAAAGACGCACGTACAAAGTACTACACATTGATACAATCAATATGTGAGTCGTCAATGAAGGCGTGTGATAAGCAAATACTTTGCTCACAATGAGCACACTTGACAAAAGAGATGTTCTCACATGAGGTATTGTAACACTCGTCACGAATATTAGAATCAAAACAATAATCCAATGGAGAAATCCAGGGCTCGGGCTCCTCATCCAAGTAGCCGCTTTTGTAAAACGCAAACCTGATCATGTTGCGAAATCGTTAGGCGCTGAATTGGAAGAGAGTGAAGGACTGCGTTCGTAAAATGTTATCCCGATGCCAGAGATTAATGTCCGAGGAAGCGATAACTGTGTCAGTAATAAACCTGATAAATGATTTATATGGACGGAAGAAGTAAACATCAAGTAGTTGGATGAAACCAGTGCAACCACCAGGAATTAAACGTTTGAACAGTGTTATATGATTAGGGCATAATTCATTTGATACGTTATCATCCTTATTTGCACTCCATGAATCCAGCAAAAGCAAGACTTTATCACGATCGGCAGGCAGGCTATTCCAGAATACAGAATAAAATTCTTTTAAATCACTTTTGTTCATGTTTGCAGTCTTTCCTGGATGGGACACTATGTTATCGGGATCTTTTTGCTTATTTCCTGGAAATTGACCACTGGATTCGGATACAAGAACGTACATCGGACTCAATATTTCACCATCCATGGAAATAACCGGCATGATCATATATGAATGAGTAGTAGCACTGACTGATCCAAATGCACCTCTTACAACCACCGTACCTTTAGTCCTATGAGTCCTGTATGCATGGAGTTCCTTGTCAAATCGACTTTGATCAGCATTTAATACTTGACGAGGATGGATTCAGGTCTTCTAGTAACATAAGTTCTTTCATGGACGTAATAAATGTCGTAGATAAGTTATTTAATTCAGCCTCTTTTGATTTCCACGTTTTGCTAACCCTATGCGTGATAGAACGACTGACGATATTGTTTCTCTTTTTAAAATTAGACAGCCAGTGACGAGATGCCTTGAATTGTAGAATATTATCCGGATCTAGCTCTTTACTTATCTTAGGAGCCCAAACGCGAAGAGTCCTGTCGTGTATAATTGCACATCTCTCGACCATTTCTTTGAATTTATCGTGAACTGCTGCATTAAGTTTCTTATAACTGGGTTTTTGCCTTTTTGCTCATATTCAAAGAGGATGTTTTTCGATTGACTTAATCTATACTGTGACTTGACAGATGAAAATTTCCTTCGTTTCTTTTCTGGGTTCTCATTGTGTGTCCAAAACATGTAAGCTGCTTCTTTACAATCATCGTTCAAGATGTGGTTTTGTTTTTTTGGCGAAGGCTGATATTATTCACCTGAAGAAGTTACAGGTGTCGGAGACTCTTGATGTGTTTGAGAACCTTGCGATGTACTTGGCATTTCCTCATCAAAGACGTCATCACTGTAGTCTCCATCATCGCTTTCATCACTGTCACCAGCAAATCCAAGAGTTCTAACTTCTTCTATGATTTCCATCTTGTCCTCAAGTATCTCCACTATTTGTTTGTACAATGAATCTTCATACCTATTCATTCTCCTATTAACAAATCCATATTTCTCATGAACGATAGCACCTGCTTCCATTTTCTGGAACGAAAAGAAAAAAGAACTTTTATTGACATCAATAACAGGAGCAAACATGCACAAGGACATTCATACACGAATAAAAGAAAGTGGGATATCAGGCAGAGAGAGGGATATCATTCTACACATTACATTAATTGGGAGCAACTTACGACGTATTACCATCGGGATAATCAGCAAAACATGGACATCACAAGCAGCTAAATTCGCTTTCTATTTGAACTTTGACCCGCCATAACCTTTTTATTACTGGAGCTCTGCAGCTAGGATTTCACAGGTGTACTATACTCGTCACTAGCTTCAATTTAAGGTATCACTTGATAAGCAACTCGAGTCCTCACTTCGGGTACTTTACTTGTCAGAAGCCATTGAAACTACCAACCGTTTCGATTCTTTGAATTCTCAAGATGCTGACCCCGGGGACGCAAACAGCTAGCAGCTAGTCCAGAAAAGGTCTACTAAACGTCCGGCAATGCATATATTTGGTATAGTAAACACCTTTATTCGTACCTTAGCTGCCACTTGTTCAATTATGCCACGGATCAGCCATGGAAAGAACTAAATTCGTATCTTAACGAAGACACAAGCTGACTTTGACAAACTTAAGGGTTATTGCCTACAAACAAACGAAACTTCGCCACTGACGTCCCTAAAAACGACCACCCACACAAAGTAGTAATCCGGAAATTGCCTCAAGACACCGACATCGAAGATATACAGCAGGATCTGTTGGGCCATCATTTTCCAGTTCTCTCAGTCAAACAAATGTTTAAACAAGATCAAAATACTCATCAGAAGATCCATTTACTGTTTTTTCTGGTCACTCTGGAACTCACCTTCAACATATAGAAGCTGTACAATCTGAATATAGAAGCTGAATATTTATGTCACTATAGGATCTCCATTCAATAGTTCCGCTATCATAAATACTTGCAATGTTTCAAATGCCAACTTTCTGGCTACACACAATTCACCTGCTACAACGATCCACATTGTGTAAAATGTGCTGAGGCCCACCTTACCTCCAAGTGTGAAAATCTAGAGACATCCCTGCTACCTGTGCAAATTGCAGCCAAGCTCATCCAGCCAACTAAAAAGTCTGTAAAATATACAAGAAGTACAGAGCTAGTCGCACTCCTGCCAACCAAAAACCGAAGACTGATTTCAAGAAATCTGGTATCTCTCCGAATTCTACATCGTGGGTTCCGGATCGGCAACTAGCAGTCCACACACCATCAAATTTAGATACACCGGAACATTCATGAAGCCATAAGACTACCATTTTTGTACCTGCATCTGTTCAAGACATTGGGACACGGCCCCAATCACTTGAAGCAACAAAGGAAACTCTTACCAGAGGCTTTATTCAGCTCCAGGCTGCCCAAGATATTTCAACATTAATTTTAACATTCATTTGAAATCATTATAAATGTACTTCAGTCCAACAACAAATAGACCGCACTCAGCTTTCTTCAATATTCAGAAATTCTTCTTTAAAAAAAGGAATAAATCAACATCATCTGTGATTCAAACTTTACTTTCAACGGAAGGCAGTTTTATTTTTGACATCTCGACCACCTCAACACCTTGACCGACCACATATACTTGAAGCATCTTGATCCAAAGGGGTCGCAACAGTTGCGCCCCATCATCACCGATACGTTTCACATCACGCCAAACTTCACTTCTAATTGAAGACATGGGTTCGAAGAAGATCGTTCACCAGAGCCCGAAACTACTACATTAAAACCGTCATGATCATCCCTCTCTCCCTCCTCACCAAATAGGAATTGTAGCGTGAATGCAAATTTTGTGAATTTGGGGTATCATCACCATGTTAATTTCTTTGTTATTATCTCTACATGTGTATCTATATTTATGATCGTTTCGAGATGCAGTAATAAAAGAATACGGACAATTGACTGTAACGTTTGCTCTAGAACTTCAAGCTGCAACCCGGAAAAAGAAGAAAGCAACTGCAGTATCAAGAAACAGGTGATATACTTTCGAAACTGTTGCGTTTTAGTTTCTCTTTGTGTTATTAAAGCATAATCACCCTTGTCAGAAAGCTGTATTTTTCTTTATTCAAGATGAATACAAGGCCATATTGTCACAATATCCATGCTGGATAATTATTTTTCCTTATTTTTACACTTGACATTGTATGAAACCGTGGAGGTCCGGGAAAGAACGCTTTGGGGGATGGATCCGGACCGGAGTCCGCCATTGGAATAATCTGCTATAGGACATATTATAGTTGTGATTGCCTATTTCGTCCTATTATTGTTATTTACAAGTAATTATACATTTCGAGATCCTTAAAACTCCTCTATAAAGAAGCCCTTAACTACGATTATGACACAAACAGTATAACGCTTACATGGTTAATTTCTTTATCTTCTTCGATATGTTTGTTGGCATCTCCAATTATTACTTTGCCCAAAGTGTAACTAACAGAAGAAAGTGTCATTACTTCCACTGAATTTTATCATTGCAGTAAAAGAATCTGATCGCCATACTTTTGAATTTGAAACTGCTTTCGTGTTTTATGCAGTTTTTAAATGCGTCATGCCTTAAATTCAGATTGTCCTCTCCTCCAATTATGGAAAATTTGGAATTGTCCCTTGTAATTTCTTCTATTAATTTTCAAATAATAACTGTGAAAACAAGGAATCTTTAAATTTATATTACATTTCCCCATAATAAATCAAAGAGCGGAATATTTACTCTTATGAGAGCGCAAGGAGGGACGACTCTTTTTAAGAGTGGAATTTTCGATGGTTCTGGATGCAGGTTATTCAAACTTGGAACCTGAAAGAGCGATTTCTCATCTCTTTTGAGTGGTTTATGTCTCATCTTCAAGAGTGGTTCACATTTCATCATGACTACTAGTAAAGTTTGTTCTCTGCCATTGTCTACTGCGAAGACTATCGAAAGCTATAGTGTGAAATTTATCCCTTTGCGTTTAGTTAAAAAGGACAACAGAAAACATAAAATCTTTCCTCAATGACAAACATACAACAGGATATGTCAGGAATAACCGAGTAAGATATTTACAAGAAATCATTAAATGTGGTTCGCAACTAACTGACGAGAAGAAAGAAAGAATTTTGAAGCCAATTTCTCGAACTTGGATGGTTAACTGAGGGGTTAAGAAGTTATATAACTAGCGGAAGGTACCGGGTTCAAATCTCCACGAGTTTAAATTGTTTTTCTTTTTTTTTCATTCATAAGTACATTACTTTTCTTTGGTACTACTTTACGAATAAATGCACCTTTTTGCATCTTTTTACATTCTCAACATTTTATTGATCATTCATCATTTTACATTCAACAAAAGATGGAAATCTGAATAGATGGAAATTTTCCAAAAAATATCATGTCTACGTTCCGCTCGATAAATCCAATCATTTTTCAAACGGAAATTTCTAATCTTTTCTCCGAGGAAATTTGACTTTAAAAGAGTGGTTCGTGTTTTCGCTCTCAAAAGATAAAATATTCCGTTCAAATCAAGCTGAATTTCTCTTTGAATGTAGTGTGCATCACATTGACGATGTATGTTGAATGTTCTAAATTAAATGCGTGAAACGCAATTAGTCTGCAACTAAGTTGGTTAATATGCGCATTTGTTTCGTCTATAGGAAACCATAATGAATTTCGCACTATTTTAAATTATAATAACTATGCAAAAATTGTCTCTTGTATTATCCTGTCATGACGACATTATAATACAATCCAATTTCAGTTGAATCCCCATCCCACCGCTTAATAATGTTTCCAAAAAAGCGTATTTACGTAATATAAACACGCGATATGTTTATATTTGTTCTTTTCACGTCACTTTATTTTTCTGACAAAGCCAAATTATGGCTCTACAAAATTAAGTAATTTGCTATTTCACTGTCATGAGATTACAGGAAAAGAAGACTTTCTATTTGTCACTGCACCCAAGTGAAGAAACGAGGCCAATTTCGAGACTGATGTTCTGATGTCTTCTGAAATGGAGACTGGATGAGAAAGAAAAGGAGAAAGAGTTAATTGTCTCTGCTTTCCTGAATGCAGTTAGTGACATTGTCAGAGTTCTTTGCCTGAGAAGAGCATGGAAATGTGCGGACGGAATATTCTCCATCCCCCCTCATCGCACCCTAGCTGTACTTCAAGGACGAACAAAAGCAATACTAACTCGCCTACGGTGTATCCTTCTGTGATGAACACGTGCCAAATGTGTCTATATCAAGTACATGGTTGGCATACCTCTTGAAATGTATTGAGTTGCAAACGTAGAATATTATACATTATAGAAAATGATATACTAAGTGTGAAAGCATGATAGAACTTCAAGAATATGTTAACGAATATTACAATTAGTTGCAGAAATATTGTTGGAAGTTTAGAGACTTCAGGTGAATAAGATATTAGACGTATTGTACGTTTTCTTCAAAGTGTAATTGCATTATTTCAGAACTTCGAGAAAGAAAAGTAATCTTTTGTGTCGTTTATATAAAGTTTGTTGATTTCTTAACGACATTCGGAAATGAAATATGATGCATACTCATTTGCATATATAACATGTGCAATGGAATTGAAGTAAAGTAATCAGTATATTATATCATTAATTTGTTAAATATATAATATTAGTATATTATATCATTAGTTGCAGGACCATAGAAGATAAGAATTTCCAGGATCAAACTATAACAAATATCTTTGTCGGCATGGCCGTGGAAGAGATGCCAAGCATCGGGTGAAATACGAATTGACGATGGTCCCGAAACAAGTGCTGTATAGGAAGGACATTTCATTGTGCATCCGTGCGCAGAGCGATCAGTCTGGTGCAAGTTGTCTGAATGCGACACGTGTTTGAACATGGCAGTGTCTGGAGAACATATTATGCTTTACGAGTTCCGTAAGGGATAGTGAGCGTCCGAAGTGGCATTAAACATGAATGCCGTATATGGTCATGCTCATGGGACCTTTGATGATCACACATGTGAGTGGAATCCTCACTAATATGTCGCGACAAGGATGACACATCGATCTAGACAACGACCATCTGCGAGCAGCGGCTGAGAAGAATCAACATCAAGCTTTTGAAGAACAAGCGACAGTACTCCATTCGACCCATTCAACTGTTCGCCTTTGTTAATCGTCTTTGTGGTTAATTAAATCTCTTTACTACGAGAACTCTGCTTAATAAACTGCAATAGTGGGTAGACACGTGGGTTCGAATCCCACAGCCGACTATCCTGACTGGAGTTTTACATGGTTTCTTTCGATATCACCAGGCAAATGCTGGGATGGCACGTTAAGTAAGACTGGCCGCTACGTTCCGCATCTTCTTCCCTATCTTATCCCGGGCTGAGCCAAAGGTACCTAAAAGCCATAAATAAATTCAATTAAATAAACTACAATAAGTTTATGTTTTGTGACGAGTAATGGTCAAAGCTATAGGTTAAGTTATAGGTTATAGGTTAAGCTATAGCTATAGGTTAAATCGTTAGTTAGATTATTCACTGGGTAGTATTTCAAGTCTATCTGAAAATCACTAAACATTACTAATGTGCATAAAATGTATTTCATGAAAACCTTTGGAAGTTCTAATTAACTATTTATTACTCTCATAAAGGTACCAAATATTAGTAGAAATTAGGAAGAAATTATGACCATATTGATCTATTTCTTATCTATAACAACGTATGTTAAATATAATGCTATTTTAACTTATTTAACTCTGTTTTGCTTTTCTGTTTACAACAAACTAGTATTTTGCACGCAAAATTTTCTATACATGTTGATTAAAATTATATCACCACCAAATAACACATAATTGGCTAAATTCACATCTTCGCTACTTAATGCCGATGATTCAAATTCGTTTTCCATTCATAGAACATAAATTACTAAACAGATGAATTTCTCACTCGTTCAAACGATATTCACATTAAATAAACAGAATATTTATGTAAAATATGGTCATTCCAAAGACTCAGGAAAACTGTCCACTTAACGTTCTAAAAATTTCACTTCCCTCCTGGAATCTTACTAACGTATTCTAGCTTAACCTACAATTGAAGTAATATATCTTATTAAAATTATCTATACCCTAAATGTCCTAACCTGAATTGCTTGCATTAATCGGCAATTAGAAATGTATGAAAAATAAAGCATATTAATCTAATAACCTACCTAACCTAATCTTGTCTAATCTAGTCGTTACAATAAATCTTTATACAGAGTGATTGGTTAATGAATGCCAGAAAATTCGAGGGCGAATTCCTGACAGTAAAACGAAAAGAGAATTCCTTTGAAGAAATTTCGAAATATTAGTAATTTTGGAGATACAGGCTCCTGGTCGCCAATTTGTAATTATGTTTGCCGACCTTTGTCTTTAATCAATATTGTACTTCTTGAGTACATAAACAATTTTAATTGTACACACATAAACTTAATTATAGGTAGCCAAGATTTTGCTTTGATTTGGTTTATTGCTGTGTGATAGCTTAACTCTATTCCACTATTCAGATTTGTAACAATATTATGTGTGTTACATATAAACATCATTTCCAAAGTGTTTATTCAATGTATATGGCTATCTATTTATATGTAACACACATAATATTGTTACAAATCTTATGTTTGTGATATGCATTCATCATTCAATGTTGATGTATTATTCAATGTTTGTGATATGCATTCATCATTCCTTAAAAACCATAAAACGCACTGTTCTTTCATCGGTAACCTACTTTGTTTACCATAGTTACACACATATATCATATGCAAAATAATTCATACATGGTAGTATCACATTTATGACATATCAAATCTGTCAACTCTTGTGTTTACCTTCATGAATCTAGAAATACCATGTTCTAGCACGCTTATGAATGCGTCACAACTATTTCTTGATGACTTCGACATTTATTATTTACATAAAACAGAAGTACAATGTAATTATTTTATACAATTCTCAAATATAAATAATACTGAAAAATCCTTTTGTGTTAAATCTCAGTTTACAAAGTTTCTCATTGTTATACAGTATAACAGAGGTGCTCAACGTTAAGGCATAAGTTTGTATCTTCAAAATGTATACATTCTAAAAACATTATGTGTTATGTGTTCTTTAAATTTCACTGACTCTACTTATAAATGAAGGGGAGTACGGATTATGTTTTTATGATTTGAAAATTCACATACGAAGATTAAGTGTAACTACTGTCGCCTTTATGTCACAGCTGTCCCCTATTTGTAAGTTCGGGGAAGTGACAGTAGTGACAAACTAATCATTCTTCAACTACAAAAAACTGTTTTTAAAGTTTGTAGAGTCTCATTTTCATATGCACTTAATATCAAATAAAAATCACTAAAACGTACTTTGACTTAGTCACCAACTCATAGCACGAGAAGGTAGAACAATAATGACGCTTCTGAATTACGGTAATCCAAAATCAATTTAAAATATTTGAATGTTAGCTCAGTGTAAACAACGCGATACGAATACACATTTTTTTATTGAATATGATTATCCTTCGTTTTAGATGTATATGACACCTAGTGGATGTATATGACACCTAGTGGATTTGCATGACACCTAGCTAATTTATATAATACCTAGCGGATTTACATAACAGCTAAAGTTGAAAGGACAGCGGCGACACTTAATCAACGTACACAAGAAAAGCAAGTTTTTAATATCTTTAAATTGTTCAGTTTTAAAAAGCAGCATATTAATGTTAAAGCTTAAGATACACCATTCAAACATAAAATTTGATCTTATAAGTACTGAAGGAAAACGATACAAAAAAATTATTAAAAACGTGAAATCTTTATTTGGGCAACGAATGGCAGTGGCATTTCTTACACAGTTCATAGTTTCAAATGAGTTCGTTTCCAATTAGGTATCAATAATTAGATACAAGTACATCTAATATATGTGTAAACTATGAAAAGACAGGGAATACATCAAACAGAGGCAAGTGAGAAAACAAGGATTTTAAAAAATAACAATCACTCAAATACATTATAGATCGCCCGAATCTTATGCAACCGATCTAACTTTATTATATGGTTGGTTGCATACCACCAACCCGCAAGCGTTCACCAACCTATGGAGGAAAATGGCTGAACCTGCAACTAACTCCAACAGAATTTCCGCCTGCTTTCTCTGTGACCGAATTTCTTCCTGAACAAGATATTTAATGTCTACACAATCTACATGCCGCTTTCTGCCATTTGGAATCGTCATAGTAGATTATTTTCTTTAATAGTTTTCGTGCAAATATCGATAATATCATCTCACAGAATGAGGCTATCCTTCGTTCTGGTGTTACATTGAGGGTAATGGGCAATATGAGTAGCAAAGGTTGACATAGTTCGTTTCGTGATGTTATCCAAAAAATGTTATTTTTTTGTTTCTTTGTATTACTATAATGGCAAATAACTATGAAACCATTGCAGATATGGGAAAACACTCCTTATAGAAATAATCTGTTATTTCCAGCCATGTCAAAATCTTTTATTTTAGAAAGTGAGGGAGATACTTTATTTTAAGCGCTCCTGTGTGTTGTATTTTCGGGCATGAAATTTAGGTTGGGCATTCTAATGCAAAAAGAGGTAGAACCTGCAATTACTCGTAACTTTATTCTTGTTTGATATCTCTGGAATAGAAAGTCGTGCTGAACAACATATCAAAAGTTAACGAAAACCTGAGCTGCTCTTAGCCGCCATCTTAGACTTTAGTAAAAGTACCAAAGTTTATTTTACAGAAACAGTTATAACATTTCTTCTGTTGTACCAATTTCAACATGTACACAATTGGAAAGATAATTAAATTTACTATATACGAGCTAAAGTACCCACCTGTTGGTGCGGGGTGAATATAATATGTTGCCAACAGTCATTCAACAATACTTGCTTCCACGTGGCGGGCTGCGCCTTTAATGGTAAGTTTTGGGACGCTACGCCCACTTTATCGTAAGCAGACTCTTCTATGAGTAGGTGAGAGCACTCAAACACTTCTTCTTCAGTTCAAACTTGACGGAGAGGAATGATGGCTTATCTACGTGTGAAACTGGACATTAAAAAAAGAATGATCAAAATCGGTCCAGTAGATCGGCCGGACGAACTGGACAAAGTTTGTAATAAATAATCCCCATAAGAAATACATAGGGGAGAACACTGAAACACTTCTCCTGAAGTTTAGACCTCACGGAGAGGAATGCGGTTTTTTGATGGTTAATCTACGTGATAATTCGGACATACCAAAAAAGAATGATCAAAATCGGTGAAGGAGAATGGTCGGACGGACTGGATAAACTTTTATTTTTAGCAAAATTTTTAAATTTATAAATTTACATGTTACTTAATAATCCCGTATTTGCAATACTTTGACCATAACGAAGTAAGGTTTACGTACCGCAATGAAAGCAATGCGTGCATGTGTCCTGATGTCTGAAATTTTTGCTACATTGAATGTTATGTATGAACATTTTGCCTGCCAAAACATTATTTAGTTTACCTCGTTTGCCTACACTGTCAACTAGTTTCACACATGTAAAAACTAAGTAATAGTATGTGTGAAATTAAAAAAAATCTGTCAGATGTCTCTTTTTTTCTATCTTCCATTTAGCATGTGAAATTTTACTCTTCATTGCAGGCGAGTGACGATCCCTACCGCGCATAATATTGGCGTGACGTGTCCCTCGTTCAACGGTTTCACTACTCATAGCCGGCTCTTTTATAGGACAATATTGTTTCGTATATATATATGTTCAACACTTAAAGAAATGTAATCTACGTCTTTAACGAAACCATCTGTAGTCACTTAAATAACAATTCTTGTTTTATACTATAAGAGAAGTACACGGTTTCCCTTTTTAAGAAAATAGTTTCTTTGAACGTGTACTTATGTCATATCATATTTCATAAATTGTAATTCGTTTACTTACAGACTTACATCGGCAACGTCCTGGTGTCTGTCAATCCGTACAAAAAATTAGCTTTGTATTCTGCTGATGTCATTGAAGCGTACCGATCGAGAGGACTGTTTGAACTTCCGCCTCACATGTAAGTAAACCAAATTTTATTTCATCAGATTTCCTTTCTGTGTTCTAGATTTTAATGTAATGCACGAATCCAATAGTGCAGCCAGCAGCCATAAAGTTCATGAGAGAGAGAGAGAGAGAGAGAGAGAGAGAGAGCGTATAGTCCTACATGTTTTAAGTAACAAGCTACTGGACATACAAAACAGATCCAAGACAGTTTACGTAAATGAAAATAGTTTAGTTTTCCAAATACAGCTTTTCATCTCATTCGTTAAGAAAGCAAAAAGTGAGTTTAAGTGTTGCAGCTATACATTTTAGACCTTCCTTCCCCTTTGCTTCTTAGTTTTCTTAGCATCTACTTGACACCTGTATGCATCATTCAGTACTTTTATTATCTTTCCAAGTAGGAACAGACAATCCATTCCCCTTTCTGTCTTTAGATTTTCCATTACAAAGACCTTTTGGCGGGAAACTCCTTTTTCTCTATCAGGTTTCTGATTTTCTTATACCGGACCTGTTTCATAGAGATTTGTTTTACTTTTGACCTTTATTTTTTTCTTTTACACATAGGAAACGTTAATTGCGCGAAGGTGACTTGAGTTGCTTACTATATAAACATAAATTAATAATAATATACAGACGTGACAACGACCTTTTACATTACTTCTCCTTATACACTAACTAGCTTACCTGTCCATTGCATTACTGATCCTTTTTGTTTTGTTCTGAAATTTGAAATTTAAACAAACTATACTTATATTTTGATATTTTATACCAAAAATCCTTTATTGAGATAGAAGATGAGTGGTCTGAAGTATGAAGTAATCCCGCACCCTCCGTATTCCCCGGGCTTAGTACTATGTTTATGTATCTGTGCCACTTGATGAAATACATGGTGTTCAAAAACCGGCATAGTACAGAAAGTACCTTCCAGGACATCATTCACGGAAGGAGGCCACGTTTCTTCAGAGATAGAATTGAGAGACTTGTGAATCCTTTTGTAAATCGTTGACGGAGATGTGTCACTGCAGGAGGAGTCTATTTTCAACAAGACATGTATATTTACTCCATTTCAAAACTCGGTAGTAGTGTTCGGTACAAATTTGAACTTTATTTATGGCCTTTAGGCATCCCAGACTGTGTGTGTGTGCGTGTATGTATGTGGTACGGGGGTACGAAAACAGTCACTTATTTCCAAACAACTTAGCATCAATACCTCTACCGAAACATCGATCGAAACGTTCAAACTGTGCATCACATGTTCCTAGAATATTAAAAGAAATACAGAATAGTTGGTGCATATTTTGAAGTACTAAAAGTGACCGGATCTGAATTGATAAATTATAAGCAAATAGTGTGTACCCCAGTGGAACTTATGAATTGACATGGAGTAAATTCAATGCTTGTAGTTAAGAAACTGAAGGCCTAAATTAAGATTCTGTACGTTCATAGTTTACACGGGAAAGTTGTATTTTTACTACGATGTAAGTTTTCGTCACATATTGGGTTGGTGGTAATGAAATGACTGCTTCGACCCCTAGTGGGAAACGCACCTCAGCAACACAACACAAGGATCGACCGAGGTCATGCATCTTATGCCACGAACTCTGTATACGCCCAGCAAACAGGCTGGGGTACCCAGACAGTCAGAAGACAGTGTGTTGTTGAAGAGGGTCGTATGAAAGTGCACCATGGAGAACACAAAATTTGCGAATCATTTTTCTTTATGAACTCAAACTAGGGCATTCTGCATAACGAAATGCAAAAAACATTAACAGTCCATTTGGGAAAGGAATGACGAATGAACGCATGGAATCGGACTCTCGGAAAAGTGTTCGTGAGATTGAAGGCGAGTTAGGCATACACCATACCACTGTCAGTCGGCGATCGGTAAGGTGAAATAGTTGGTCTCATGGGTGCCACATGAGTTGACACCAGTCAACAAGAATCGCCGTCTAGAGATGTGGTGTGCAGTTTTCTGAGTGTAAGGAATAAACGGGAAGGTTTCCTGGATCGGATTGTCACTGCAGATAAACAATAGATCTGCTATGACAATGGTAAACGGTCAGGAGGATGGTTGGATCGTGATCAACATCCAGGACGGTGTCCTAAACTACCTCTCCACCCACGGAAGGCGTTGTTGCTGGTATGGTGGTCTATGGTGGCATTGTTCCACCATGGCTTCCTCAGATGAGGTGAAGTTGCAGTATGAAACACTTCCTCACCCGCCGTATTCCACCGATTTGTCTCCCACTGACTACCACCTCATCCGGCATCTCGATCACTTCTTGGCAGGGAAGACGTTTCCTGATGATCTATTGATGCAACATGTAGTTGACGATTTCTTCGCATCGCAAACTCCAGACTTCTTTAACCACGGAATCCAGTCGTTGGCTGAGCGATGGCAACAGTGCATGATTGCAGATGGTGACTTCTTTGATTAAGCAGGTAATGTAGTTTTTATTTTCCCTCTATGGACATGACGCACCTGGGGCGGACATTTCATTCGCACAATCCAATAGTTTTAATACAATTTGAATATGTTCGGGTTTTCGCTTTTAGAGCGCTTTCGAAAGTATTAATTAAGAGTACTAAGAGCGTTAATTTTCAGTGCTATGTGTACTTGTTATAAAATTAATAGCGTTTCATAAAGTAATAAGTGAACACACTGATGTGCGTTCATGTAACATATTCCTTACAGCAACACAAAACTTCAACTTCGTATTGACCATTCTGGTTTATCATCTTCAAGTTTTCCTCTTTTTGGGGTCACTATAACCCTTTAGAATGTGGAAATTTACGTTCGTTGAAGCATTTTATAAACAGTCCTATTATAAGTCTAATATAAAACAATTAATAAATACAGTGGTTCGTTATACGAAGATACATCTTCGCTAAATATGTCCCTTTTCGATCTTTAATTGAATTTGTATTCTGTATTTAAATTGTAATATAAATAGACAATAACCTGAAGCTAGTTGTAATTTTTCTGTGGAAATCACCTCTAAATATGTATGGAATAATTGAAACGTTAAAAGGTTACGAGGTTTTTGACATTTAGAAGTACGGAAGAAGACGAACCTGTTCGATAATTCACTTTTCCTCTGTCTGACATTTACTTTCAACTCCCACGTAATGCGGATCTGATCAAGGTGCAAAACATTTACAGCTTAAACCAAACGAGCGAGAGCCTCGGGGGAAATTTACTCTTTGGTTAGGAGATGTCTGCACATCGCCTGCTCGAGGTTTCCTCATTCCAGGTTGTCAGGGCTTTAAAGCGGATGCATCTTAGTGGAGTTCTATGGCTTGAATCTGCGAGCGCTATCCATGTTTCAGAACAGTAATCTTCTTATCACTAAAAGCATTTTATTCAATTTTTCGTTGTAGTTTCGGTAAGGGTCAGAGTATATCTTTGATTGCAACAAAAGTATCCGTGATTCTTCCTATTTGTTACACTTTAAAGTTATTTTCGAGTTTATACCCGACTGTAAGTTTAGTCGAGTATTAGAAAAGTCGATCTCCCTAAGTATGCAGTGAAGCTTGCCACATAGCACAGTACGAAAAGGAAAGATATCCATTGTTTCTCTCTCTTTAAAATATTTCTAAGATTAGTTATGTTTGTTTTTCTTAAATATTGAAACCAATGCAACAAATTTCTTTTATGTAAGTGAATCGATATGAAAACAAAACTTTCACCATTCATTTTCGACATTCATTGGAATTGTTTTAATACGTATAGATTAAAAACTCCTAGAAAAGGAATATTAAATTCAGAAGTCAGTCTTCAAGTTCATTCAAACAGTACGAAGGTGATAGTTTTATCATTTAAATCGAAATTGGAAAAAGATAAGTGACTAATATAAAATGAACTCAATTTTCTCGTAAGATTACAATATTTAGATGAATTATTTTGATCTTAAAAAGTGTCAAAGAGTGAACAGTACCTTTCACTGCTCGCCCCTTTTCTTTCCCTACAGTGACTGTGGAGAATCTTTGTTTGAAAATTATACAAATCCAACAAATCTAATTTACTAAATTGAAAAGTGTAAAATTAAAAATTAGGACCCAAACGTTGATTGCCGCGACAAAACTGGGCTTTCCAAATTTTATGTTTCAAATTCAAGTGCGTTTGATGAAACGTCATGGTATATTAATCCATAGTCTAGTGGTTAGAGCGTTGGACTGATGTCCGCGTGGTCCCGAGTTCAATTCCCGGCTAGAGTCCCACTTTTCCGTGTCCACCCAGCGTCGTGAGGAAAACTGGTTAGTCACGTGAATCAAGGCGTGACGGCCAGTCGGTCTAGAAAGCCCCTAATACGCCTGTTCGTGGCAAGATGACGCGCAATGCTGAACACACTGCCGTCACTCTGGTGGACGTAATTCCACCAACCGCAGACAGATGGTGTTGGGGCAGGCTCAGGACCTTTCGGTCTGTAACGTCCATGGTTATTATTATTAGTGGTGTTATCGCATCAATATTAACATCTTTATTTAACTGGATTATAAATTTACGGTATTTTCCAAAATCTTGGGAGGTGGTCATTGTGTCTCTAATACCAAAGTAAAATAGAAAAATATTGATGATTTTAAACCAATATCAATAATCAATGTCATACCATTTAAAAAATATAATTATATAATCATATTCTAAGGAAAATTGGTATGTATATTTAGTTCAATCAAGATGCTTTTCTAAAAATAAATCAACAATTTCTGATCTTGTTCAATCCTTAACACTGATAGGACCTACTATTGAAAATAGAGGTTAAGTCGATCTAATTGCTCTAGAATTCAGAAAGGCCTTCGATAAAGTTCCGCATGGATTATTAAAGAAACGTTCCCATTGTGGATTCTCTAATATTTGTATTGAATGGATTAGTTCATATTTGAAAGATAAGAAATTCATAGTAATATTGTATATCTTCTATTTATAACGTAAGGTCGGTAATTCCTCCGGGATTCAATTTAGGGTCTCTACTTTCTATTTTTATTAATGATTTAACTTTTGACATGCCATATATTGTTATGTGCAGACGATGTAAAAGTTTTTAATTCCATAAGAGATCACTTGAAATTACAGAGTGATATTAATAAAGTACTTGAATGGTCAAATAGTCATCTATTACCTTTAAATCTGGATAAATCAATTGCAATTTCCTTTTCAAGAAAAATTATCCTATCATATTATCAATTTTTCTTGGGAGAGCACTTGGTAGAAATGAAATCTACAATTAATGATTTGAGTGTAATACTGGATAATAAATTATTCCTTACCAAACATGTTCATGTTATATCATCTAAAGATAGAACAAAAAATAGGGCTTTTGAAATGGATCTCTAGAAATGTTAATAATTTTATAACTTGTAAAATTTTATATGAAGCTATTGTAATGTATAATATAGAATATGTTACTATTATATAAAACTACAATAGAAAATATGCCACTAATAATACTGAAGCATAAAAACGACTTCTTGGCCTGGCTTAAATGAAAATTTAGGCACAAATTAGAAACGTTGTCGTTATATAATATAAAAAAAGAATTAAGTTTTTAAAATTGTCTGAGCGACGAATAGTTAATAATATCAAATCTTTTTTTTTCTGCCTTAAATGATCATCGCCCTACTTATGATATGATATGTTTAAGAGCTCCGTAAGACGGATTTACGACTGAACGCACAACTCGAGGGAACATATTCTATGTGGGAGACCAGGTATCTAAAACTGAGATTAAGTACCTCAGAGACGAGGTGATGTCTCTCAGGAGTGAGTTGTCGGGAACTCAGGAATTTTCTTCGTCTGACGAGCCTAAAAGGACTGAGGGATAACAAAAAATGGAAACACTATTGTACCGTGACCGAAGGTTCTATTACAACCACTTCACTGGTAACCACACTGAGTACGGATACATGTGTGAACAGCGGAGCATGGACTTTCAGAACGACTGGGGACGATCGTATGCTTTCGGGCTTACAGCTCCTACCAGCGTTGGGTACCGTTCTCCTTGGGACACTGTCCATCAGAGACCATATATGAGCCACTCTATTTTTCGATCTCAAGTTAAGACTAGCAGTAATGTTACACTAGACTATAGAGCATGACTCTTAGTGATCATGTAAGTGGTGCTGGGATCTCAAAATCTTTCAGATTAGATGCCTTGGTTCACTTTCCCACATTCTCGGGGTAAAGTTCTTGAAAAGTTTCGAACAAAACTTTGAACTAATGAGGTCATCTGGTGCAAACCGATGACTGGTTGCTACTAGGCGTTTGACCGAAAGAGCTTTGGGATGGTATAGCCAGATGAAATCTCAAATACACACTTATATCGACTTTGTGAGGCATTTTCTCAGTCAGTTTAGTGACAAACGACCGATGAAGATGAAACTCAGGCGCTTGCAAAATCTAAAATTATCCCATAGTGACTGTAAGTATGTCGTCGACTTCGTATGGGAGATCGCAAAAACATATCAGAACCTCTACGAGGATTGTGAGGAATACGACTTACGTACTTGAAATCTCACTTGAAGCTCTTACTCTTTCAATTTTACGTACTATTAGGTTGCTAAAGCCTGTCGGCATAGAGCAGTCTTAGAGCTATCCGACGTCCATGACCTGGAGCTCAACATTGAAGCTTTTTTGGAGTCGTCTGGTGTCGGGCGCAAAAGAAAACATAGGGAACTGGAAATAACGACGGAGGTAATAAAGATAGTAGGAAAAAAGTACAAGTCAAAAGTGTTCAGACCACATCGAATGCTGGCACCCACTGTCATGGAGTTAGTGGCTGAGACCAGTAGAGTAGATAGGGTTGTGGCTCCTTGTAGAAGAAATTCAGGAACAGGAAATAATGATCACTACAGGAATGGTAAAATTAATAAGTACCGAAAGTGAGGTAATAATACAGGCGCGAATACCTTTGGTACATGATTCAGGTCGGTAAGTAATAGAGGCCAGAATAGGAACAATCATAATACAATTAATTATAATAATACACCAAACACACATTCACATAGTAATAACAACACTAATAGGTACAACACTCCTAACACGCATAGAAAATCACTAATAGCACGAATAATCACAACCACTCTAATAATAAATGAGCCTCTCGGGAGAACAAAATAGTAACTACCATTTTTCAGCTTTCGAGTAAATTGAAAAAGAAAATTCAACAATTGGTACACATGAGAAACAATTTAATAAATAATATTTTTTCATTTTATTTACTTGGTATATTCATATAGTATTTATAGAACACAAGTTTGAACTTAAGGAACACAATACATGACAGATGAAGTAAGAAAAAGTAGACAATACAGTGTACATACCATTACCTTTCTGAAACCAAAAGCTTGATATGAAACGGAGAATACAGTATACATGACATTATTTTTTAATTTTAAATGGAAAATACTTTGTCCATATACACTTAATGAAGTCATAATATCCTCAAACATGTTTTATATGATGTCAGTGAAGATATAGCTTCACAAACAGATGCTGATAATCCTAATCCACATCACTGTCATAATCATTACTGGACTCAACAGTACATGCAGCTGGATTGAGAGGAAGGAAAATCATGGTGACAGGACTTATGTAGTCTAAGAGTGACAGGACACGGTGACTGTTCTTTTCTAATTTCCATACAGTGTTATATGGCATATTGGCAGGTTCTCGTCCTCTTCGACGAAGGTTAGTGTCGTCCCAAATATAATTCACAAAAGAGGGTGATATTTCCATTGAGGTAGGGTTATGCTGAACCTAATGTGGCACAATCTCCCTACTTGACGCCGTGACCATTCACTGTTTTCTTCCTAAGAGTGAAATTTCCTCGTACGTTCTTCGTGGAAATTTTCTTAGAACATGTTTTAAACATGAAATGGTTTCTTCTTTATCGGTCTCTGTATAATATCCCGCCATTGGTTTGGGCTGTACATCTCTTGCACATTGAGTCGTACATGATTCTCAATAATAGTTAAATGTCTATCCGAGGGTAACATTGTATGCCCACTAACTGAGAAATAATGTTCTCTAATTTGGAATCTTTCCTTCGATAGTACATAGAACCATAATAGGACCATGTTCCAATTCTTATTTTGTCCACAACAATTATCTGAAATTGCTACTAGTGTTTGACCCTTAATATAATTTTCATATATTCATGTATCCTCTGTACTCGATGATATCCTGTACCTGAATTTTCTGTATTTTTATGTACTCCTAACCATGCTATATTAGCTTATCAAGCTGTTAATAGCACATAAATAAATACATACACACTACATACATTATTATTATTATCATTATAGGAAAGTTCCTTATCAGTGCTGCCGGCATAGTTGTTATAAATGTTCGAACATCTTTCATGAAAAAAACAATCTTCGACGCGGCTGCCTAATAAGGGATTTCCTGGTACTTCGTTGAGTCCTAATCCCGAAACTAGTTCAGGAATCAGGACTAATGACTCAATCGCTAACTAGTTGACACTGCATATCTTTCAACCCTTTCTTTACGTTTGGAGAATTCAGTTACTTTTTCTTTCTTTTCTTCTTTCGTTCTGTTTAATTGAGTTTACTTCCGCTCAGAAAATAATCTATTTCTTGTTTAGAGCGTTTCGTTCTTTTTGGAAAGTTCAAAGTCGGAGAATTTTCGTTCATCTTCGGTTCAAATAATTGATTCGCCCATATTAAAAAGGGAACCCGCTAATCAGTGTGTTTTTTTTTCATTGTTGTTTTGGAGGGCAATCTACAGAAATCTCAAAAAGCTGGCCCGAAGTCAAAAAACAAATTTTCGATTTCATAATTTTTAGGTCTTAGGTCGAGTACTAGAATGTTTGAAGTATCAAATTTCGTTGATACGTCTGTTCCTTTGTTGTACCTGCGGAAGATGCAGTCATTTGAAACGTACCGTTTGACCGGTTTAGATGTAGTTAATGTGAACGTGAAAAAGTATATATATTTTAAAGTATTATCATTTTTTAAATTTTCAACTTTATTGGATTTTTGAAATAGAAGAAATAGTTGAAGGTACCTAGATTTATAATTGAACTAATTAAAGCTGAGAGAACGATGAAATTATCACAAATTATCGTTGAAGATCACCAAAAAGAATTTTTAAAAATTGATAAATTTAGATACAACATTATGAATTCCGCAGAATTCCGTCAACATATTGATTTTACGACACACCCAATACTATAATCTAATGGAATTCACAAGAAACAGCTGCCCCTAGGTGCCCTTGCAGGATTTATGCACGTGTTTTCCATTAAATGTCCAGAATTCCAAAAAGGATAATTATCACTCATTTGGAATGAAAAATAAATAATGCTAATAAATATGGCCATACAAAGTTAT
This sequence comes from Lepisma saccharinum, assembly GCA_022664845.1. Taxonomy (NCBI): domain Eukaryota; kingdom Metazoa; phylum Arthropoda; class Insecta; order Zygentoma; family Lepismatidae; genus Lepisma; species Lepisma saccharinum. Next base: position 11,893 of record JAGDQP010007665.1, on the reverse strand, counting down.
TTAACCCGTGATTTGACGCACGGGGTAACAGTTACCCAGGCCATTATACCTTTTAACAAGTAAAAATACCCTTTGGTCAATTGGTCAGATCTGGAAATTATACCTAGGAATTTGCCCGCCATATTGGATCCGTCATTTTAATTTTTGAATTTTGACTTCATAATTATTATCAGCGACCTCGAAAATATAATGAAACTAATTTTCATCCTATTTGGAGAATTTTGAAAACAAAAATGACCGCCATTTTGAATTTTTGAATTTTGACTTCATAATCGTTATCAGCAATCTTGGAAACCTATGTATACATAATATCATGCAAATTCAACAGTGTTTTCATATTTTGACCAGCTTTTTGGGATTTCAGCCCACCGTGCAGAAAGGTTTTCTTTTTATTCTCTTAATTTCTTTCGTTATTAGGTTTTATTTCATTCTTCGACTTTTCTTCCCGTTTCCTATTGAGTTAAAATCTTCGTTCAACATCTGGTTGTATTGTCTTTGCTATCTGTTAGTCCTTGGCCACGCCTCTTCTTTGCTTGACGTATCTCCTCCCTGATTGACCAGGAAGCTACGTCACGTGATGTACTTGTTATTTATCGAAGATGACCTATTACATCAGCGAATTCGACTGGTGAAATATTGGACAGATTCCGCCTGGTGAATTTTAGTTCATTACTTCCGTTTCTTTCGCATTTTCTGAATGTGAGTTAGGTGTCGGCGAAGTTAGTGGTAAGGAATAAGATGGATACTGCTTAAGGTTAGCCTGACTGCTTGATAACTTGATGGAAATATCTCGAACAGTAACTCTGTTATAGTGGCTCACTAAGATAGCGTTTTTAATAATTTTGAACATTCTCTACGCTTCTGCGTTTGTGTTTCAGCGCATGTTATCTTAATTTTTTCTTGTATCCTCTTTCTGCATAGCTTTTATGAGCCCTGGCTCTGAGAATGCAGAATTGGGATTATGTTAAGGTTGGTTTAAATGGATTTTTTTCTTTTGAAGCAAGTGAGTATCGACGTTCCACGTGAGTTCTGACCACGCTTGTGCAGGTGTAGTGGTTTAAAGTTTTAACTTCCCTGCATGTTCATCATGCCTGAGCCTCCCTTCTTTTCTCTTTTTTTCTCTAGTTTTTCAGCCTTCTGCTGTCCCCAACTTCCTCCGTTGTAGCACTTCTTTCCGGCGCCTCTAATGTGTGCCTCGTATACTAGACTAGCTTTTAGTGGTTACAATCGATCTTTCTATGGAAGCAAAGCAGTGATGGGTAGATACCCGCTCGCTTTCTCTACGTATAGATTCGTTAATTTAATTTTATAAGTTTTATACCCTCTCTGTGGCTTGAAACGTTTTCTCCCGGGCAGGTATATTTTAATTTTCGTGTGAGAAGCGATCTTTCAGTATGTTATACGCGTTACCATAACTTTATATTTATTTTTTTATGATATTTTGAAAACTTTTTAAATGGAAATATTTTAAATTATTTATAATCATACTTAATTATATTCTTTTACGTAACGAAGGATTATTATTTTCATATATTCCATGTTAATACATTGCTTGCTATAGAAAATTGTCAATATTTTTGCAATATTCGACATGTACTGAGAATCCTCGTTGTGTTAGGTTTAACGTTTAACAGGTGTAGAAAGGTTAGGCAAAGCTCGGGTATATATCTAAACCTGAACTGGAAACTATGACAATGTTACGAAACTCATCAATAACTATCTGTGCAGACAGAATGTAGTTTGAAACAGGAGATGTGTCATTTAAATTCTGTCAATAAATAAATGAATATTGACATCAGAAGATATATATTAAGTCTTACCTTTTATCTTACCTTATCAGTAATGGGTAACATTACGGCAGCTACATTCTACATGTAGTTATTCAATGCGATACACTCGATTCCAATATTATACGATAGTCCTGAGTCATATTCAAAACAAGAAATCTTCAACACTAAAAGAAAATCATCCTTCTTTATAAGTCGTTGTATCGAAACATATTGAATATCAGAATTACCAGCCACTCACACTAGCAGTTATTAAAGAACGCCCACTCGTGACCGTTGAATTAACAGTAAATAACACAAGCATTGAAAGCCCATGTGTAGTAACGTTTTGTTTATAATTTTTAAGATGCCGGACATTTTCAAGAGAAAACCAAATGTCAACCTGACATTAGTAGAAAGATTAAAAAATAGATATGTTCAGTAAAAGTGGACAGTTGGTAACCCTAAATGCGTGAATGAGGAGGAGAGTTTCATAGTAGAAGGTGTGCTTTCGATTGGAACAGCGACGTTTTGTTGAGCAGAAATAGAACAAACTTTCTCCAAACGTTATACAACTCGCTTTTTCATGGTACGTAACTACTGAAATAAACACATAGACACTGACCTTGCCCTGAAACATTGTCCTCTATAGTAAAATTTTTTAACATATTAATCAACAAAATATTAATCATCATTCAGACACAGTTGTAGAAAATATTGCCAGAATCGGAAGTTTACTTTTATACGCTGGGTATATTCCTACAAATCATAGATAAGAGGATATAAAAGTCATCAAATGATTCCTGTCTTTTATATACATTCATTTTTATTCATGCCTTCCTTCATAGTTATGCATTCCTTTTTGTCATTATCGAAAATTGCTTAAAAAGGATTGAAGCTTTCCTAGCATCGTGAAATTACAGATTTTCTTGAGTTATCAGTCCGATGAGATTAGCACTGTCCAATGTTCGGACTAAAGTTATCGTTCTCATTTTAACGATAAGTATCACTGAATATGAGAGAATTTATTGTTCTTGAAATTTTGGACATTGATAACACAAGAAGAATTGTATGATTAGAACTTAGTTTCAGACGCTTTTTAAATATGCGTTGGGATAAGCATGAATATTTTAAAAGTATTTCGGGAAATAAGGAAGAATTGTGGTTAAATTCGTAACTACAATGTTTGCGACATAATATAAACATTATATAACATATTAGTGCATACCATGTAGAACTAAAACCAAAAGTCGAAAAAGGTTGTAGCTAAAGATAAATATGTTTCGCTTTCTAACTAAGCCTCTGCCCTTCAGAATTCATTGTTCTCAGTAAAATTTCATTTTACGTGGTCTTCTACCCTTGCTTCCTCTTTACTCATCGTCCACTTACCCTGGTATTATGTACTTAACCGTTTCCCTTTCTTCCTGGAATTCGTAACAACTTTCACATTCAATTTACACCTTCTAATTATGAAGTTCATTAAGCTCACTTCCGCTCCCTGTTCTCTATGTTCCAAACCACTGTCTAGGTTTTTTTTAGTTTGTAAGAGCATGGGCATTCCAACTGAAGAATGTTTTATACTAAGCAGAAAAGAAGGAAGAGTTGTGCATGTGTGAGAGTAAACACTGTTAGAAAACTGCCGTTTTATTTTAGTATTCTATAAAATATTTTTGTTGTTTATTGAAAATGTTTTTGATACCACATGGAAATAAATAATGCCTTTGATGTAGACAAGATATTTACAATTTCACCCACAAATCAGGTGTTACAAATTTTGATTGAAGTTAAGCTTTAAACTTATATGTGTAGGATCTACATTTATTTATACTTTTTTTGCTGCTGACATTTAGTGAGAAGATGTAAGAGATATTTGAAATGGTCATCGGATCAATCTGGTTATTCGTGCCAAGTTTTGGACGTTCACCGGGCTTGGCGTCGGACCCAGCCTGATCCAATGACCCGATTTAGACCCGAGCGATAAAGCAGACTTTTTATTTCGTTGTATTTAAACAGTATTTTTTAGGGGTGACCTGTATCGGAGTTATTACCCCCCCCCTTCAGAGCACGAAACATATGATGCTGAAAATCCCAATTAATCTAATTTTTCAGACGGTGTCAATGGGATCAAGATTCGGACCGAGTCACCTATGTTCAGGTCGGTTTCAGCTCTGGTGTGAGATACTAAATGCTGCGGATTTGGATGTTACACGGACTTGTTCATACAGATTAGTTACGTTCAACAACCTGTAAAACCACTCAAAGTTACTTAAGAGTATAAGTATGTGTATTTGAGGGCAAAAGTGTATTTGGCAGTTATCCTATGAATTACGGTCATCATGCTCGGTTGCATGAAACACTTGTTTGGTCCATCGACTAAGTTAATGCGCGTTTACTATTGCACCAACTCATATCCCAGATTAATCTACAATTAAAACCAGATTTTGTAAGTTTACGAAACTGTGGGACTAAACTGCGATCAATAGAATTAAGTTCTTTACTTAGAAAGTTGAAAGCAGAAAAAAAACTGTTTAAAGCCATACCTTTCTTATTCAATTCGTAGTAATAAGTAAAAAATAATTTTGTTTATCCATGAATAAAAAAAAAGCAAGTGGCGCGCTCTCATATACAGTCACTTTATAAATTCTTGAATTTGCTTTTGTTTTTAGTCATGTATAAACAAAAATATTTTATATTAGTACGAATTGTTTGAAAAACATGTCTTTAAAAAGTTTATATATATATATATATATATATATATATATATATATATATATATATTTTCGTGTTATTTCGGTGTTCGGATATCTTTTTCTCACTCTGTTTCGTAACCCGAATCCTAAAGTGTTCTACAACTAGTCAAACGAAAGACCATTTTGGGATAGGATAAAGAAGTCCATAATAACAAAAATCTTAAATATGCTTTTAAAATATATAGAAATATATGAAAATAACAATAGAGTATTGTATTGTCTCCCGACTTACGTCGCTGTGCACAATTTCATCATTCTATGACGTCGGAAAATGAGTTGAATTAACGTTGCAAGGTTTGAGGACACCATGAACCTTTGTGAATTAAAGAAAAGAATGTAAAAAAAAGGAGATGCATGTGATTACTTGAAGAAATTATAAGTGTATACTTTGGCACAAGTTTAAACATCAAACACCAAAGCTTACCTCGGTAGGCGTGTGGGCTAGGGTGCTAGGCCGCCGTTCATGAGTTTCCTGGTTAGAATCTTGCCTGCAGTATGGATGTTTATTGATTTTAAATTCATTACATTCATATTATCATGTCGAGCTAATGCCCATAGTTACTAAAATGGTTCATATAAAACAGAGTTTACCAACGTTTTGTATACCAGTTTGAAATAACATAACTAACTCAAATGTACTGTTTCAATTTGCAATGCTATCAGCAATAAATTTGGACACTTTCTACCGAGGTGCTGTTCGGTTCGTGGTGTGTGTTAGACCACTGTGTCTTCAAATCAAGCCCTGGACATGGATGCTTGTGTGTGCTTTTAACTTAGTTCTCAGGATATCAGTCGAAACAGAGGAAATCGAGGAATATCAATGGTAGTTGGTTAGTGCGTGCTTCTAGTAACATCTATTTTTACAGGCGACTGTTCAAACCCAACCGCGGGAATTATTTTGTTTCATTTTCACGAAACGAAAAAGTTATTTCAGTGTAATAGTTTTGTTTTCATTTATTTATTTTTTGCTACTTATAAGTTTTTCTTATACTACGATACATTAAAATGGAGTTCAGTCTATATTCATGGTATTCGAAATGTATCAATTGAAACTTGAAAGTACGGTATTGATATAGGTACCAAGTTCCTATGCTGCTGTGATTAACAATGTGGCGTGCAGACAATAATTTAACAATTAGGAAGGAGCGGCAGGTACCCTACTATTCCTTAGACCCAGTATATTATATTCGTATTGTATAATATACAATTGGTTGGAAACAATTGCAATAAATATTGTAGTGTTGTACAATAAGTCAAAAGTTGTACAACCTTTAACATTCGTAAGAGCTTTTAACCAGTGGCCCTCGAACTTATTTTACCGCTCCATGACATTGTTTTGCGTTTTTGGAATTTCTCAATTTTCAGTTCCAGTGTGATGCAGGAAGTGAAAACAGCTTCTTAGTAATCAAACATGAAATTCTGATCAAGTGTTTGCTGCCGCCACTTTGATCATGTATCGCAGTAGAAATGGGAAATATTCCGATTGAATGGCGATTGCGGCCTCTAGTTGACAAGTAGAAAACGTGATGGGAGTCACGTTTTGTTTTCGGGTTCGCGTAGCGTATTTCTAACCCTATATACTATTTTCATCTAGTGCTTTCTTATCACTGGGAGTTTAGTCCAGTCAGTAAAACGCTGGACTTATAAATCAGCAGCCCGTGTTTAGTTCTCGCTTCAGGCTTCATTTTTTTATATCTGAAAACTCCAAGGTTGCTGATTTTTATCAGCCAAGCTACTGAAAATTTCCAGGCAGCAATAGTTGCCCAGCTTTTTCCAGAAAAGTGTGTGAAATTTTTTAACAGTGAACCTACAACAACGAATATCAGAAACTACTGACGTTTACTATTAGTATTTTTTTATTCCCTTGACAGCGAAGCTATAGCAAAACGGACCTTATCCCGCTCATGATGTCCATCTGTCCGTGTCCAGAAATGAAATATCAGAAACTGCAGGGTGTAGAGAGATGCTTGAGGTGTCGTTGGAAATATCTTGGTTAGACTAGGTCAGAGTTGCCGGAGCAGTCTTGATTAGTGCTGTAGTTAATCGTTGACAATCCATTTTTAAGAAGTCAGTTTTTAAAATTGCTTCCATTCAGTTAGGTCCAGCATGCGACGCTTGGCATAAACATTAGTCGACACTGAGGGGGGAGTCTACGTCCTTAAACACCCCACTTGCCAGTATTCACAACCTATTTTCTACAAAATGAACTTTTCTTAAAAATTGCTTCAATTTCTTTAGAAATAGCAGCACCAAACTTGACCCAAACATTACTCGACACAATAGGAACACATCATGTGGGTATTTCGGTCCTCAGGCACCCCGTTGTCAGTGTTGTCAACCCGTACCCAGAAAATATAATGAAACACAAAGTGTAGATACGTGTATGAGATGTCTTTTGAAAGGTCTTGTCTAGACTAGCTCAGGGCCGCCAGAACAGTCTTGATTAATGCAGTAGTTTAATGTTACGAAACCATTTTATTTTTTAAAAAAATATGAATTGTTCAAATTGCTTTCATTCAGTGAGACCTAGCTGCGCAAAGCTTGACATAAACATTACTCGACACAGTAGAAAAGTAGACCGTGGGTTTTCCCGTACCTAAATACCGTAGTTGTCAGTGTTGCCATACTATTTTATTTTAAAAATCATACTTGCGTGGCTAAAATGCTATCAAGGAACCAGGGACTTTGCGATTGTTAGTAAAATCGCAGCTTCAAGTTGTTTCTATCCAGAGGAAGGATCCAAGTGCTTCAGTTGGAAATGCCTATACCTCAAATAGTGCGAAGAACAGCGGTCGTATTTTAGCCTAACAACCGTTTTGTTGATTAGATTGGCGAACATGAACTTTAACGCGAAATCTCTTATCAAAAGGACATGAAATGCAGACAATATTTGATTTTAAATATTTTTTTTATGGGGATTGGTTTCCATTCTGTTTTTACTATATACAGATCTAAAAGACACTGGAGAGGTGAAGATAACTGGGGAATAATGACTTGGAAAGTTTAGAATGAAATCACACTTGTAAAATTGAGATGAATGTGGGAACAACCCATTGAAATATAGTTCCAAGTAAATGTTAGTGTTCACTAGCATGTAATTGTTTTCACAGTTAAAAATATCAGTTTCCATATTTTGTTTCCATATCAGTTTCCATTCCACTAGCATTCTACATAATTCATTTGTCAACATATTTTAAAAGTTTATAAAATTGTAACTTAACTATTTAAGATAGAGAAGCTAGAATAGTTTGAAGCAATCTATAACTTTCTTCCTCCTTATGTTAATATGTGACTGCAAACAATTGAACTATTGTTGCCATACGTTTATTAGGAGAAAATTAATATGTCAAAATCTCTTCACAAGTAATCTCTCATTTTCATATTGCGCACGCTAAGGATTTTCGAATAGTGATGGAGTGTTTTTACCCTTCCAATATTACATAGTGATGTCTCTCCTTCCAACAGCATTGTGTGAATGTGGATGGTTCCTCCTTCTTTATCACCCTCCAAGCAGCATTAATGCTATATATCTGTTCTGTAGATCGAGGGAGTATTAACGAAGAAGATAGCACGGACGAGTAGGAGGTATTGGAAATTTCGCTAAATTGGTATAAGGAGAGGGTGCAATGGGCGACGTAGAGGACGCTTGTTTCAAGTAATTTCGTAACTCCGACCTCTGCAGACGAGCAATGAGTGAACATTTCCAATATTAGGAACAACCTCACACACACTGATCATTTTGTGGTAGACTGGAAAAGGGAGAGAAGTAGGAGAATAAACCGGAGAAAAAGAAAACACCTCAAAAAATCGTCGGAAATTTCTTACTTTCCCAGATTCGATTATGGCTATTAGTGGTTCTTCATTCAGGACAATAACTTCAGTGGCATATACTTCGTACATAGTAGTAACATTACCATACAATATGTCAAGAAATTGGAAGATAAGTACACTAAACATGACTACATTTTGCATGAAGGTTTACACTTTGAATGGGTAGACTTTTTGTCATTTCTATATATTTGTACATTTAGCATTATCTGCTGAAATCCTTTATTTTATATGTAAAATTAAATACATGTTCTTTTATTCTGTAACTTACCAAGTTAGAGCGTAGCAACAGACATGAGGCTGACATGAAAAGATCATGTGTTCAATTTACAATAGTCAGAAGTCAAGGGTAAGTCAATTCCAATGTTCAATTTTATGCATATGTAAAGTTCATGATTACTATATCTTTAATTCATTATGTGATGACGCGGAAGATCAAAGATCAGACATGGTTAACCAGAAAAAAAAATCAGTGATTCAGCATATTGTAAACATTACGTGTTCACTTGTTTGACCATCGACCAAGAGTGATGAAATCATGTGATAAGAACTCAGTCAATCACCGCAAACTCACGTGTTTAACTTTGGAACGCAACGTGATAACGTGAATATGAGAAACCTAAAACTGCAACTGGAGCAAGTCAAACTTCGAATGTAAATAGTGACCCTAGGATATTTTCGGGACCATCTCTTTTGGAAAGGCTTTGGATTCTCTTTCGATCACAGTATTTCGACCACCCACGCTCTAACCAATCGGTCAGTCGAACTTAGTCGGTATCAGTTATCAGACCATTATATTTCGAAATTGGGACTATTTTTCTAAGAGGCACACAAGTTCGAATATCCGACATGATCTGGTTCACCTTCTTTAGTGGTGTATGTTTCATTAGTGACAGAAAGTTTAAGTTGAGACAGTATGACAGGCTTTTCCATCATTTCAAGAAGACATTTTTACAAACACAGTACTTAACAATGGTACTTTGAATGCAATGAATTTCTTTTAAGAGGCCTTCGTACCTACGCTTCGTGTGTATGTGCGAGTTTGACGACGTCAACTATTACGGAAATTATAATTGCTAAGCTAAAATAAACAATGTCAAAATCTCAGATACTTCATTTGATACACATTCACATACATTATTGAAGGCGCTTTCCAAAATTTCATTATTGCTTGTCATTTCTCCAGTATCTTCAAAAATATGAAAACTCTCTCTCTCTCTCTCTCTCTCTCTCTCTCTCTCTCTCTCTCTCACACACACACACACACACACACACACACGCACACACACACACACACCGTAGTTACCAAGGTCTCTTAGTTTTAGTTTTGAGCAGAACGGTACGTATGTGTCGTTGAAGTTATTGTTATCAAATTTATTTTGACTAAATTTATGGAAGTTGTGTTAAATTTTTGCCTATTAAATCGAACCGTGCTCATGTTATTATCAGTCTCATTAAAAATCCAAGAGAAGCTTCACCGCAAGACAGCTACAACAACCTCAAGATAACAGGAAGCAGTTAAAACTAGACAAGTCCACCACTTCCGCCACCTCTGCCACCGACTCCACTTCCAACACCGTTCCACTCAATCCAGAAGATATCAGCATTGGTACTACGATTAAGGACATTTTTCACCTATGCTAAGGTCTTAAATTCAGAAACTTTCTGTTGAATCTAAAAGAGGACTCATTCAATATCAAGCTGCCAATAACTTTGAAGAGAAGATTACTGGAATAGTTGACACAGCCATGAGAATCCTCAATGGTGGGACTGACTAGAGGACGTCTTACTGTCACCTGCACCATTGAAAATCAGAGGATGCAACAGCTGCTCCACTGACATTACTCATTCTTCTTTTCATTCAGCCATAGTCACAACACATATGTAAGGCAGGGGCGCAAGCCCGGTGCTTAACACCGTTAAAACCCATCAGGAACTGTTTGGTCTTTGGTCTTAGGGCGCATTTTCTCTTTGGAATGCATAATTATTAGAGGAGAAACGTCGCATTTTCACATTAGAGCTCAATACCTTAATCAACTTGGGCTTATTCATTGTTGCATCAAACTTAATACTGTTAAATTTCCACTGTAAGAGCAGTGTGGAAATTGAAGGTGGAAATTTCCAGGCACCTCTAGATGCTTCCACGAAACCCCATTGTCTTTGTGCTTTCTAGGGGCGTGGAACTTGTCAATAGCTTTATGAATGATATTAAACCATTCCAAAAATAAAATAAAATTGAAATAATCATAATATTCAAATGAGTGAAATGGAATCTGAACTCAGAAATCAGTACAAAATTTTGATAACAATGTAGCTTTCCATTATCGTCCGACAGTAACATGTCCAACATGTTTGATTAGTCAGGACCATCAGGATGTCTTACTGTCCGGTGTGTTAGATTTCGTTGTTCATTAGTTTTGAAATTAATGCAATGTAATTAATGGTTATTAAACAATTTGAAGTCATAAAAAGAAAGAGTGTGTATAACACTGTCAGCTTTCGAAGACTTTCAATAATTCCGTTAAATGTAATAGAGCGAGCAATAGCGCTTTCATCAAATGATGTTTTGTATGTCGAAGATTGTAGAGTGAAAATATTTTAACAAGCATTTGTTGATATAGTACGGTGGTATTTGTCATTTCACTCGATTTGCTTACCAAGTATGATTTTATTGCGCATTCTTTATGGATTTAGTATGCAGAAAAATGGGTGCCAAATTTTCCGCTTTCGTTCTCGTGTTTTTTTGTTTTTTTTTTAATATGGCGGACAGCCTAATCTAAGCACTTCTAAAGAAATATTCCTCTCTTTAATCGCCCAAATACACGCATGAAACGTCGAAATATAATTTCATGATTGTTTTGAAGGTCCTGTAACCCGTACCTGTATATTCCAGTGTCAGATGACTCATGGAATCCGAGACTTCCATTAACACTAGTCGTAGATTTTATGTTCTTTTAAGGATATCATGTTTCCCCATATAAGATGTGTTGTCTCTATGGCTCGTGGAGTGGTGCCTACCACTTCAGTAGTGTGATCTGAGGCACCAGACCAACGTCTCCAAGGTTGCGGGTTCGAATCCCGGCTGGGACATGGTTGTTTGTGGATTTTAGAAACTTAATAGCCAATGGAATAGATGACGGGCCGAAGTCATTAGTTACTGAAATGGCCCCAAAATACAAAGTTTGTATCGTGTAGTGGATTAACATCGGCTAAATATCTCGCTTGTATTTATAGGTTTTCTATCTGTTAGTTTTAGCCCAGTCACTTTAGGTTTTCAACCTTGCGAAAAAAAAAATCTAGAGCACTGGAGATGTACATATTTCACTGAAAGGGTTCTTACATTCAAAAACACTGAAACTGTTGAACAAGACTATATTATTCGTAAAAAAATAAATTACACGTAACGTTTCGACCTTCTAGCAAAGATCCTCTTCAGACATACACTGAGTCTGTACAAAAATACACACATATAAATACATGCTCAATAATCTACCTGCTCCCTCATTGGTCGGAACAATCAGTCAATCAGAGACGCCATAAAACATCCCA
>JAGDQP010007664.1:0-66262 GCA_022664845.1 Lepisma saccharinum | reverse complement strand
AGTACCGAAATCAACACCGTGTGTTGTGTTGATTTAACACACAAAATGTGGTAGTCAAGCTGGGACACGAGTTTTATTGTGTTGAATTAACACAGCTATTTTTTTTTTTACTTTGTACACAAGACCCTTTAAAGAAAAAAAAAAAATATTCACATTCAGAAATAAAATTGCCCTCCATCGGCGGTGATTTATGCCTAACCTTTAGGGGTAAACCAAAATATAGTAAAATAATAATAATATTTTTTGCATCGCTATACTTTATTATCCTAATGAATGAATGGATCAATATGTTGGCATGTGTAGAGATAAAAAAAAATCAAGGACACAAACAAGCAGCCGTAGTTCAGTTGGTAGAGCGTTGGTTTCGCATTCGGGAGGTCTTGAGTTCAATACCAGCTGCCAGCCATCCTGCTATAGTTTTTCCAGAGTTTTCCTCAATCATTTCAGCCAATACGTGCGTGGTACCTTGAACTTAGGCTTTGGGGGACTTCTTTCTCCATCCTTTCCCCATATCCTATTCCGGTCTGAACCATAGAAGTCTAAAGACAGTGTTCGATTTGTTACAACTTAAGAAGGTGAGAAGGTTACAAATTATAACAAAACTAGTGGTTGCTTGTAAGTTTTCACCTCTTTGGGTAGAAATACAGAGATTGTTTCCTTGGTTTGGATCATATTCTGAATTAATAGCCTGGAATTAAGGGTAAAGCCAAGATATCTGACAAGAGATGGCAGTACTATCTCCGTATATGTCTAATGTATTTTTATCGTTGCACGAGATTTCAATGCTATAAGAGCTTCATTGTTATAGGCATAACAACAATGAAACTATTTCAACAACGAAGAAGAAATAAAATGAACAATCGGCACGGATAGAACTCTTGAATTTGTTATGAACTTTCTTCCCTGAAAGTTTGAACTCTCTAGGATTGAATTTGTAGGATCAGCATTGAAATTTCGTACAATGATAAAAATACATTAGACATATACGGAGATCTCTTATCCGAGATCTTGGCTTTACATTGCCCTTTTAAATCTTCAGGCACCAGGAAAAATCCCCGGCATACCCCCCTTCCCCCCCCCCGGGAAATCGAACACTGCCTAAAGGTCATAAAATAATACGATTCAGATTCAAGTCAAGGGCATAAATATAAAAACGAGAGAGTCCATACCATTCGTCTTTTCTGGAAACTGCCAATGGGGAAGAATTTGTCCTAAAAATCTTCAGTCCCGGTATCCGAAACCTTCCTTATCCCCTAATAATTTGCATGCTGGATATGATTTTTTTTTTAAATAATCAACGAGAATGGACAAACGGTTATGCATAGTGAAAGATCACCAAACAAGACTAAATAAATATTGAAGTTTAGTATCCAGTATTGAGATATTTCATAACGATCTCTCCATGCAAAATATTGTTGGGGAGGCCCATCAATTCGTAATATTGTATGGGCGAAAAGTACCATGTTCCCTGTAAATCGGCGCTATTACTCCCTACACCTTTTTTTTTTCATTAGCATTTTCATTACAGTGTCTGTAGATATTCCAATCAAAACCAATTGAAAAGTTTAATGAACAGAGCTTTATCTACGCCTTCAATATTAAGTCATTAGGTCTAATGTAAACCAGCTATAAGCCGGCCGGGTGGTCGAGCGGTCTGCGGCGGTAGGCTATCGACTCAACGGTCCCGGGTTCGAGTCCCGGCAGGGGCATGGGTGTGGATTTTAATACTTAACAGCTAAAGGCTAATCGTGACGGGCCGAAGTCCAAAGTTACTAAACTGGCCCATATAAAAATAAAGTTTACCAAACCAGCTATAATGATAATTATAAAAGAATAACTTGTTTAATTCTGTGTCATGTTTCTTTTAGCAGCACTTAATCATCAGCTAAATCAACTTCCTTCTCACTTCCCGGACATGTTTCCCTACTCGTTCTGTGCTTCTAATTTACATTACAATATTCCTTCAGAACAAAATATGTGAAGAGCAGAAACATACATAGAGTCCCTCCACCTATACGTGAAGAATAGTACTTTGAATACTAGTTGGTTCGCAACGAAGTTCTCGTTTTGTCGCCTACGTTTTCTGTGACTTTGGGTTGGGGTTGGGGTTAGGGGGTAGAAGCAGGAAGGGTAGGAGCTGTAACATTATGAATTGCATCACAAAGCATGAATATACCGGAAGTGAAATTATAAGTAAGAGTAAAAAAACAGGTTTCTGTTATCTAAGGCTAGGTGCACACCAGGAGGAAGCAGAGATAATTTGTCTAATTGTGTGCTTTTCTTTACTTTGCTCTGCTAGTCCGCTCAATCATACTTTTTCCGGTCTACAGCTATATAGTTCAGGACTATCCTAAGATTTTTTTCTTCACATATATTAGCTTATCGAACTCAGACAAGGAACTCACTAAAAGAGAGTCTCTAATTGATTCTATTTTTTTTTTTGTCGAATATTTAAACATATGAATGGAGAATTGTTTGCCATTTATTATCTCATCAATCAACGTAATTAGCAAATTTGATTTCTGGTTCTTGTTCTAACTGACCCTTGACTAATTCTAAGACAAAAATACTCGTCGTTGCAAAGTTTTCCTCCGTTGTATGGTTTTCGAGGGAAAAAGGAGTGACAATGTGTCAATTCCCAGTTGTGTCAAAGCAGGCGAGACTGTCATTTTTCTTTTTCTTTTCAGACTAGTAGAGTCAATACTTCACAAGGGATAATCACAGGTTTCTAATTAATTAGTATTACAGCGAAACACATTCGTTTTCCTCCTTCAGAGATTGAATCCAAATACAGTTAGTAGCATTTTTCAGCGATTATATGAGAATCACTTGAGCAGCCTATAATATAGGCCTCATCTATTGTAACAACTGGAAGACATTCCGTCTTTAAAGCATTAGATTTAATGTCCTATATTCTGCTTCCACCATGTCATTTGTACCTTCAATAACTGAAAAAAACTTTGCTTAGGAGATATTTTTTTTTGCAAATACAGCATGTTCCAAAATAATTGATTAGACTTGAAATGAGGTTATTGCTGGAACGATCAAACCATATATTTGAATTAGCTTAGACCAAATGAAAGAAGAGATCGTTTTTGAAGGTTACCTACCACTAGAGGTCTCCACTGCCTGGCTTACCCATGTTCAACTTTACCTCAACGAAATAATTGTCCCTCGCCGTTACATTTTCGCAGCGGATATCATGTACTTCGTGTTCTACAGATGGCCCTCTAGGTCACCTGATCTAACACCGGACGATTATTTTTTTTTATCTAGGGGATACATTATGGCTGGCCTTGCAAGTGTCAACTTCACCAACGACAACTATGGGTGAACTGAAAACCTGCCTCGTTCGTTACTGCCATGGAGTCAGCGATAACAGATGTGGTATACTGGGCGCGAATTTTCATAAACAAATAATTAAAATCCATTATAAAGCTACAATTCTACCATGTGCTTTTTCATTTGTCGTGAAATAATTTCTGTTTTTTAAACATGTGACACAATATGATTCAGGCAACTCAATTATATCAATTACGTAATTTCATTTTATCTATAACGATAAAGTTATCAGCCACAACTATTAAAAAAAAATCCAAGTGGCTCGTTCAATAAACAGTCCTCTAACACTAAACATCTCCCACTCACTAGTCGGCGGTATCTCAAACGGAAGTAACGCACAAACAGCAAAGAAAGAAAGGAAGGTGAAAAAAAAAGAAAACTCGATCTAAAGTAGATTACATCCTAGGCGGCCATCTAGAGGCAAAAAGAGGAAAAAAATGTTTTCTATCTGATTCCAGTACGCATGATGCTACTGCCATCTGTTGTACAAAAGATAGAACTACGTCACCTTATCTGTTGATTGCGCTTGTTTTGGCATTACACAAAGTTTTAGTGAATGGTTTTTTTTTTGCTTTGTTGCAGGAACAGCAAGAGGGGTGGAAGGTGGGAGACGATCGGAGCCAGTGGAAGGGGAGGAAATGGATAAAGGAGAAGATCAAAGAACAGGGAGTTGAGGGAAGGGGGAGTTATTTGGAGAGAGACAACACTATTTGGCGTGTTTTGTCACACTCAAATATATTGTAAAGAATACTTGAATAGCTTATCAGATGCGAAGAACAGTAAAACAAGGTCAGGGACGGCCATTCACAGAAATTTTTTTCTTCTATTTCCTTGTTTTTCTTCTTCTTTTATTTCTTTATACAATCATTAAATTGTACTAGGCTGGCAGCAAATACGGAAACATGTTGAATGAATATAAAGGCTTTAATTCCCCACCCCCTGTACTGTCTGCTTCTCATTACGTTTATACTACCACTATTACTATTACTACAAAGTGAGTTTTTGGAGTGAAAAGAGCAATGCATTGGATACTTTTTTAATTCTTTGTATTCAACACAGTCATGTTCTTTAAACTTCGAACGAGAAATGAAATGTTCCTTAAACTCAGATACAGCATTCGTCTTTTGCGGCATCTAGGAAATTGAGTTGAGAGAGTAGTTAATATTTAATGAAATGTTTTGAAAACAGTTCACTCAATACTTAACCAAAGAATTTCAAGAATTAAGCTAAATTTAAAACTTCAATGTGCACAATTTGAAGTTATTTTTTAAGATCTTTAGGCAACTTTGGGTCAGGCCCAATGGATGATGATGGGATATATTGGTGGAGTGAAGAAAGTGGGAGGAACCCCAAGAAAATCCACTCACACGATGTTTGTCCACCATGAAGACTAAGTAGCATGGGCAGGGATCGAAGCGACAACTCCAAGCACCAGAAATGAAAGCTCTACCACTGAGCCACCGCTGCTCTTTCAATGTGTAACAGTTGTCGGAAATGTCCAGTGGCGGACTGGGATGTAGAGAGCCCAGGCGGGGATTCAACATGAGGGCCCATATAGGCCTAATACGTATTCAGCAGGATCGGCAAAGTTTTAAACTACACTATGTAACGAGTAGCCATGATGAGCAAAGGACGGTTATGATTTGGTTATTCGTAGTTAGCGCGTCGGTTTCCATCTCTGTGTTAGATTACGACAGTCTGATACTTCTTAATTCAAGAAACTGTTCATTTGTTCTCAGGATACTAGATAATAACAAAAAAAATCTGTTTGCAGCGGGAATCAAACGCATTATATTTTAAATACTATATATCACACATCGGGTTTAATATTGAGATGATATTATTTATAAATGTAGGTTTTAGCATTTGTCGATTACCTCTATTCAAGTTGTGAGAATAATGAACAGGAAAAGTACTAGTGAGCAAAATATTAAATATACATATAGGTAACAGAAAGCTGATACAGTTTTATGAAGAAAGGAAAAAAACAAAAAGACAAAATATTTACCTACATCAAACATTGTGATTTCACTTATGGAAGAAACATTTTTTTTGTTTTTCGTACTTGTTAAAGTTGCTACTCATTGCATAACAAATTCATAGTTCGATAGATAAAGCTTGTTCGATTGATGACTTCATATTACAGTTCCACATTTAGTATCAACAAGGAACGCCAGATATCTTGTCCGATTAGGAACCTTAATATTGTTTTAATTAATTTCAATTATGAGAAAACTTTCTCGCATGTTACTTGCGTGCAGGAGAGCGAAGGCATCATTTTATGATCATCAAACAGTTCTGAATATTAAATACTGTTGAAGTTGTAATAGAGATAGATATCCGATAGATAATCCATCCCATTTTTCGGTATCTGAAAAGTCTTCATGTTCAGCATGGCTTGAACTGAACTTGCTGTTATTAGTTGTGTTATTCTGTACTTGAAATGGTTGTTTTCTCTTCGTCTTCTTTTCTGTCAAGGTGTAGACATCCATGAAAAGTTTAAAAGTACCAACTAAAATTCAGAAGCTGTTTTTTTCTTTAATGTAGTTAGCTCACTTCCAGCCAACCAGGAGCTGACTCAGGAAGTCCAAGTATATGAGTCTCTTCAAATCTTTTAGGATCCAAAGTAGTACAATCCCTGATTAAAATTTCGTTTGCTTCAAATTTATCTCGTATCCAGTTCACTAACATATGCAGTACAATAAAATAAAACCTCAAACTTCCACTTTAGTAACGCAGGTAGAGTTTGAAATTCATCTTCATTTTCCTCATGAGGAAAAAAAGGTCGTCTCCGTTTTTTAACAAAGCATCTCGTTCTGAATGAATGCATTTAAAAGATTCAGCTTTTTCGAATTCTTCATTACAATGCTTCACAATGCTTACACTTTCCGAAAATATCTTCAAACACTTCCTCACTTTTCATGTTGTGAAACTTCGTTGTTTCCACGCAGTCTTTGTTTCCTCGACACCGAAAAATTTCACTTAAAGAATACTTGTGAAAATAGTTTCGAAACTTGTACCAATTAGTTGAAAATGTCGTGGACTTCAGATCAGCAGTGGGGAGACACACGGGTTCGAGCTCCGCCGCCAGCCCTCCTGACTAAAGTTTTTCCAGAGTTTGTCTCAGTTTCAGCAGGCGAATACCGGGATAGTACCTTATAACGCACTGTCCACTGGCCGAAGTTTATTAAGAAGATAATGTGAGCAAAATGTCATCATGATGCGTTTAAAAAGTAATTGCAAAGCAGTAAGTGCTGATAAAGTGTTTAAAACTCAGACTCTTCGCTCTTTTTGTATACTTTACTTACATTTAATGAACAGAATGTACAAAAAGTGTAAAATAAGTTTATTATTTTCTAAAACGTAAGAAAAAAGTAGAACAAAATCACCATTCGTACTAATGGAGGCTTATAGACATACTTCCAGACACCTGCCACTAATTCTCTAACATTAATATTAATTAACGCCGTATTATGATGCAAGAATTTTGCATATCGAACGAGCCAATAACAAGATATAACAAACACAAAAGAAAAATCTTGTTCTCGTCAGAAACTTCCTTGTGTATTTATCAACTTGATTTTTATTTAAAGAAATTTTGTTCTAGCGCCAAGGAAAACTAGTCATCCGCGATTAATTTTTAAAGATAAAAAGTAAAGAAATTTCGTGATAGAAATGCGTCAGAAGTTACACACACACACACATAGGAAGTTAACTACGTACATTAATGCGCTTAATTATAGGCAGAGAAACGGTTGTTGATGCTACTCGGTTTTAATGAGTGTTATTACCGCATTAACTCATTTTAAAGTGGTTTTGTCTTGATAATTATACTTTTCTGTGGTAATAATAATGTAAATATTCTTAAGTATATGCATGCAGGCGGTGTAATTATTTTGTAGTTTTAAGTAATTTTTCTCCTTTAACATTATAATTTCCATTATCTTAATTTGTTATTTATACTCGCATGTGCATAAGCTTTCCACACAGTTCTGCCATATAGCATATCTCGACTACAAATAATTTGGATATAATGACTAGCCTATTAAAACATAGGAAAATTATGGAGGAAGAAATCTGAGAGTTCAAACTTCCCCAAAAAGAAAAAGGGACATTTTGAGAAAACTCCAAGTATTTTTATTTTTATAAATTTTTATCAGCGATGCCACAGAACCGTAATGCATTCATGTATCTTGTCGAATAATACGAGGGATGATTTGTATCTCGGCTACAACTAGAAGGTGAAATCACGAACTTTCAACTCTCTTACCTTCCAGAGTAACTCCAGGAGAGTTGCTCCACATTAGAGAAAGTAACTTTTTAAATTTTTACTCGTCGCTAAAATCTTTTGCAAATGGAAATAATTATATTGTCTGTTATCTTTCACATATAAATTACATCAGTACACAGTAAAAAATGGCTGTGTTAATTCAACACAATGCGGTATCCCAGCGTGACTACCACTTTTGTGTGTTAAATCAACACAACACACGGTGTTGATTTCGGGTACTGGGAGAAAAAAAAGTTACGGCAGCAGCTAGATTTGAACATGGGTTGCTCAGTTAGAAATCGAGGGCCTTACCGACTTCGCTAAAGTGTCACACGAAAAAGCACAAGATTGAAACTATAGAGGCTAAACAAATGTTGCTGAACCCCAAACACAAAGAAAGTTACTCTCACGACTTATGCCATGGTTCAATCACTTTTCCATTGTTCAATTAGGGATCACAATCCCCAGTCATTGAGAATATTTTAAATTTCAATGAAAGCAAGCGCAGTATTTGACATTTTGTTACGATAAGAAGGCAGAAATGCTGCTCAAGTGTTTCGCTGTCTCCATCTTACTTGCTTTCATATAAATGGAATATTCTTAATGAATGGTTATTCTGGTTCCCAATAGACAAATACGAAGTGATTATACCATGGGATAAGTCGTGCAAGTAACTTAGTTTGTTTTGGGGGCTCAGCAACATATATTTGATCCAATACACTGTTTGAATCGATAGAGTAGTCGTTAAATTCAAATGTTGTTCAGTAAATATCGTTTGCATCTAGTGTATTTTCTGTCTGACGATTCAGCCAAGTCGATAAAACGCTCGACTTCTAACTAAGCAACCCATGTTCAAATCTCGCTGCAGCCGTAACTTTTTTTTCACAGTACCGAAATCAACACCGTGTGTTGTGTTGATTTAACACACAAAAGTGGTAGTCACGCTGGGACACCGCATTGTGTTGAATTAACACAACTATTTTTTACAGTGTAATATTTCATACACACATTCTGATATTTAAGCTACTTTTCTGTAAGAATTCGTCGTGTAGCCATCTTTCCTGACAGTTCAATGCAAAAGGACAGATATTTCAAGCAACAATGATATTTATTTAGAAAAAGAAACTTATTTGAAGCGTCCGACGAAATAAAAGGGAAATGTTCATGAATGGTAATTTCTCTTAAAACGCACCTGAAAGTCCAACTTCATTTATTACCACGTATTTCACATTCTTAAAATCGCTATAACTTGGTGATTTTTTTTTCTTTTTTAACTTTTGAGATGAAACTTTCCGAGTGGTTAGTTGTCATTTTATAGTACGTGTTGCGAGTGCAAACTCGTTTTTTTTTTAAGTGAAAATTCCCTAGACAAACAAGAAAAGCTTTCGTACATTACAAAAATATGAATAAAGGAGATTTTCAGGCAATTGAAATATTGTTAACTAGATATTTGTCGCATTGTGACGCAGAGATGTTAGATATGTATTCGTTTTTCTTTTTGTATACTATTAAGCAAATTTACACAATATAAATGTTGTTCTTTGAATTGAATCTACCAAAAAACAAAAATGAAAACAAACAAACAAAAAACTTTTAGTTTCAAATAGCACATTGGTATAAGTTGGAAGTTTTTTCGTATGTAGAATGTTCATTTTTCTCCATTTTGTCTTCTTTTAAGTGTTTATTTTGATCTTCCTATCATTTATTATATTGCAGCTTACTTCGTACATCGTACACACAGAAAAAAAGTCACTGAACGTTCAGTTGCAGGTGGTCAAACGTATAGTTCCAGATGAACCTGCCGAACGTTCGACTATGGCGACTGAACAGATTTAGTGAACGGAACAATACATTCAGTAAGCAGTGTAACAGACGTTATAGTGCCTGTTATTGAACGCATATAGTACAACAGTATTGACTAGCGAAAAAAAGAGAGGTCTGGAATGCGGTTCAAGCTTGCGACCTTCACATTTGCTTGTTTACCTTGTTGTCCAGCACTCTACCACTGTTCCACCGTTTCGTCTGTTGAACGTAGGACATTTTACTACTCCTTTTATGGCACAGAAACAGTTTCTGGAGTAAAGACATTTATGTAGACTCTAATTATTCGAAACGTGGACATTTTGTTAATTGCTCCTGTGTTCGAATAGAGCTATGAAGAAGACTGATTCGTGATTTTACAGAAGTGAGACACCTCAAGAGTATCATAATGACGTTTACTTTACTGTTCGGGTCGACGACATTTCTCAAACACACTGGCTGCCAATTTCCAAGACATTCAATGAATATACTTTCAACTGGTTGTATGGCTGCAGCAACTATAACCACCCAGTTACGTTCTCCTCATCACGCATTTGGTGCCTGTTACTGCAATGTTTAGTAACAGTTTGCATAATACATAGTAACTGGCATCAGACATGTTTTGTTGGAGTTCAACCAAACATCGTACAGTTCTTGCTACTATATTGTTCAGTATCTGTTACTCTAGGTTTAGTTGCGTTAACTATAACCCTTTCCCCATTTGTGTTTCGCTGCATGTACCATACAAGTTGGCTCTTGTACAGTTCCTAGTATCAGATGTTTTGTTGACGGTACCAGAAAATCCTTAACTGGACCTCCTGTTTAGTTAAAATCGATGGATCGATTTTTCTGTATGTACATGCTTCATGCACTTAATGCTTGCAATCAATACACTGAATCCAATAAACCGTTGAATTCGTTTTAAAATAATCTTCTAAACTCTCTAAATAGGTATTGTCATCATTTACCTCAGACGAAGTTTTTTTTAAAAGTCTCAAATCCATCATGATGTTTATATCTTCACGATCACTATGAGAATCAATTTTGATCTTGTTTCGGTTCCAAATCGTTACTTGCCTATTGAAGATCATATTGAAGAGCAGCCACCGTTGTCCAGTGTTTACTGTTCCGGAGTTTTCGCACCATTATTAGAGTTGCGTTGCCCACCAGTCTGAAGTTTTCCTCACTTTCAGCTTAATTAGCTGAATTTTGAATTTGAATTTATTATGCCCTTTACGCATCTTTTGCTCATGCCAGGATAGGATAGCAGTGAGGATATTAGAAGGAAGTATTTGCCTGGAGATCAATGAGGGAAAACCCTGGGAAACATAAAGAGAATAAAAGGTTCTGGCTTTCACATTCGCTATTCGCTTCCAGAAAAGTGATAACGAGAGACATCATCCTTCAGACATGACGGGCTTAGAACCAAATTGCATGTTTCCGCCCATAAAAAAATCTGAAAATAAAAAATGATTAGGACATTTTGTTTACCACTAATTGAACAATGAAGGATACAATTTAAAGTAGAATCGAAGGAGAAAAAGGAAGTAGAAGAAAGAGAATGCGGTTTACTGGATAAGAACAACCTCATAAGAGAGGAACAAATAAAGCTAAACTTACTGTGGAGGAGGACCGGCCATTGACACAACTTGACTCGAGTAGTGAAATATTACCGAACGGCCGTGGCTCAGTGGTAGAGTGTTGGCTTAGCATTCAGAAAGTCCTGGGATCGATCCTAGCTATAGACAATCCTAACTTAATTTTTTCCAAGGTTTTTCCTCAGTGATACCAGGCAAATGCTGGGATGGTACCTACAAAATAGGTCCTGGCCGTCTACCTTCCAGCAACCTTTCCTCCATTCTATACCCGCCTTCTCCTAAGATGCCTAAAGGCCTTAAAATCAATTCAAAATAAAGACATTCTTCGGAGGGAAGTGGGGACCGTAACGTTGAACATTTTCATCTAAAGATTTCTGCAGTGGAATATTATTCACATACGATTAATGGATTCGTACATAATTTCACATCTTTGAAAGTTTCAAAAATTGAAAACTATTAACGATCTAGAATTATTACATTGTATACAAAACAGGATGAAAGGAATCAGTGGTCTATTTGTAATTTTTGTTTTCAGCAAAAAGTTATTCCATTTTTTCGTTTTTTTTCTTTCTTTTTTTTTGCAATATTTCAGATACGCAATCTGCACAAGCAATCAAACTCGAGAGGTCTTCATCAAAAGTTGATGGTCCAAAACGAGGGAATAATTTAGTGGTTCCCCGAGATGAAATATGCATTGCCAAACGGAATTCCGAGATTGACTATGTAGAAGAGAGAAACTGCATTTGCACTGACCAATTTGATACATTCTCTAATGCTACGAAGAATAACGTAAAAACATTTTTCTTTACTTCCCACGTATATCATTAACACTACAGTTCGTTTCGTTTATAAAGTTTTGTCCCTTCCACTCCCAAACTTGTTTATCTGACCAGGGTTGCCAAATTGAGTGCAAAATAGCTAATTAAGCTATTTCTATCCTTCCTGTAAATAAGGTAACTGAGGCTTTGAAATATGAAATATGTGTGTGTTTTTTTTTACATAAGAGCTCAGAGCATGAAAAATACGACACCGAAATTCCCAGTTAATTATATTTTCCAGACCGGGTCAATCTGGTCATCGGTGGTCACCAACGTTCGGGTCAGGCCGGGTCAAATACGTTCTGATCTGACCGGGTCACCTAAAAGTGGCCCGGTTTCAGCTCTGCATGAATGTCGGATGAGGGAAACAAAGATTATATTCCATCGTAGTTGGACAGCTGGAGGGAAAGAGACCGTTGAGAAGACCGAGACGTCTTTGGGAGGACACTATTAGAAGGAATCTCCGAAAGGTACATGTTCGTAATGAAAATTGGCTTCAACTTGCTCAGGATAGAATCCAATGGCTAACGTTTGTTACTGCGGCGATGAATTTGCGATATCCGTAAGCCATAGTGTGAGTGTGAGTGAGTGGGGAACTGAAGAGAAATCTTTAACATTATTTTCCTGTAGCATAACAGAAAGGCAATGCACTTTTGTGATATTGTAGCAAGCCGCGCCGGCCTTAGTCCATCGTGATCAATGCATGAACATAATTGGCGAAGTGAAAAATTAAAAGATAGCACTACCGCACTGATAACTAGCGTTGGTCAGTGATTCAGCGGTTTCCTTCACTTCACTAATGAAAAATAAAATGAAAAGAACCTTCCAGAACTTTCCATAAGAGTGACTGGAATTAATGCAACTGCGGGCATTCCAATACTTTCACATAATTAGTTCTGCTCTACTACTGGACTGGCTATTCTATACCACTAATAACTGCTTCATTTTCTCCACCTTCGTATTATGTTTATATAAAAAAAATAATAATGAAACAGTGTTACTTGAATGCCGAATAATTCACTTTTACATTGTCACCTCTGTGACGTAAATACTACAAGAAATAAAACAATTGTTACTTTTTTCTTACTCTATGTAATAAAATTAGAACATGAGTTCATGACATTTTGACAGTAGACAACAAATCTACTTGATGTTTGAATGAAATGAACACACGAGTAATCGAAGTCTCTAAGCATGTTGAATCATAGGGTAGGCCGAAGTTTAAAATCTGAATTCGATCGCTAAGACGCCAGGCCGC
Source organism: Lepisma saccharinum (assembly GCA_022664845.1). Taxonomy (NCBI): domain Eukaryota; kingdom Metazoa; phylum Arthropoda; class Insecta; order Zygentoma; family Lepismatidae; genus Lepisma; species Lepisma saccharinum. The sequence goes on along the minus strand of JAGDQP010007664.1, from coordinate 53,176 downwards.
CATCTTGGTACGAACAGCCAAAATTTAGGAGTGTGGTAAAATATTTAGGGCCATATTTATGAACCACTCCCAAGAGGTGGATGGCTCCCACGAGTATATAATTTCAATGCTCTTGGAGCCACTCACCCTTGGGGGCTATTCATAAATATGGACCTAAATCTAAACTAAGGGCTGCTTTTCTTGCAAGCGTGCGTTATTTGCGATTTGCGTGAGTAGCCAATTGAAATATGTGTTTTATTGCGCGTTCTACGTGTAACGTGTATTTCGATTACCTATCTCACCCAAATCGCAAGCAACTCACGCTTACAAGAAAAGCACCCCTAATAGGCTAATCCTTGAATGTAAGCATCTAACATGGTAATGTGTCAGGATTGTAAACTAATGTACCATAAATCCTTAAAATTAACTCTTGTTTGGTAACAGTTCTCTTCTCCACATATCCGTGCACCAAAATGGTGGATTAACATTTTGGCCTATCCTCTAATTCCAACATCCTTGAAGATTTCAATGACGTCACGTATGAGGCAACCTGTTAGTTTTATATAAATATTGATCTGAATGTACTTGGTTTTGTAATCTTTCCTTATTTTCTTCTGATAGAAAACGGTTTCCGTTAACTTTTGTTAAGATGCATGGATTTAGATACGGGAGACGGATCGACTGGCCCAATACAATTAGGCTGGGTCAACTTGACGCCGGTTTTCGATTAATCTTGCCGGGTGAATTGGGATTTACTTTGTTGGTTGGCCTATACCTGGGTGTGTGGAAGCAAAGAATGGATGAAGATCTACCTAAGGAAGAGAGGAGGAAGATTGGAATATTTTAAATAGGGTATTGAACGGAACGTGATGTTCAGTTGTTTTTTTAATCAATTTCACCTTCCAGGTGATCAAGGCTTGTACTGGCTTCAATTTCGGGTCACTAGAAGTAGATCTGTCTCCCGTATTGAGATCCATGGTTAAGATGTAGTTTCAGCGAACTTTTTCTAACATCCTTGGTTTCAGCGAACACGATTTATCCAGCTTTCGTTTTTTTAAAAACGAAAAATGTCTGGAAACTAAATTACGTTGTTTTTATCATTTGGTTAGTTTCCCTCATTTAAAACTTTCACATTAGGTTTATTCAGGGATTTTCAGTGAATTTCAGTTTCGGGAGTGTAAAGTTAGAATTTTGCGGGGCTAAGAAGTAAAATATTGCAGAATTTCTATCAAATTTTAACTGTAAAAAGTTTAAAGTTAGGGACGAGGTGCTCGAGAATTTTGGGGAATGACACAAGTGGTGTGGTGTAGCAGAATAACTGAAACACTTCACTAAATTGTCATCATGTCTTCCCCGAGTTTATATTACAAACTTGATTTGTGCTTGGTAACACTTCTTACTTGTAAGCCTTCACATAATTCTCGTTTTTCTCTTTTATATATGGTGAAATCGATGTGTTTGCTGTGACAACCCAACATAACTAGGATAAGGGCACCGTGGTCGCCATTTTCGCATGCTCATTCCATTGATTCGTATGCAAATTCGTCAAAAAACAAATATTAAAGTTCAGTTTTCACTTAATTCTTTGACATGCATATTTTCAACGAGCCTTTGTTTTGAATTTACAGAGTGGTAACGTAATGCACCAACAAAGTTCGATGGATGATAGTACATCTAAAAATAAGGAAAAAAGTATCAGTCACCGGCGTGAAAATTTTGCCACGTTTCGAAAAACATATTACAAAGTTTCAATTTCTGACCGTGGGCGACCGTAGAGGTGTCAAAGGTTCAGCACAGTTTTGGAATATTCTGATGTTCAATATGGAAGCAAGTCATATCCGAAACAATTACGAACTGCACAAACGAAGCACAAATTATTGTACTAGTTGTGGTCGTTTGTGCCGTCCTTGGGGGTGGGGGTGGGGGAACTTCACTTAGGTGAAATTTGAAATTAGAGTTCATGCATAATTTCGTATTCCTTCTCATCTGCAATAGAAAGCTACAAGGGTTCGAGCCACGCTGCGGTCCTTTCTAACTGAGGGTTTCCAGAGTTTTCCTCAGTTCAATCAGGTGAATGTCTTTGTTGTACGTTAACTAAAGTCCTGGCCTCTAACATCCCTGTCCCGAAACAGTGATCGCTAAGCGACGTGATCCCAGAGACATGACGTGCTTTCATACCAAAGTTGCAAGTTCAGTCCATAAAACGAAAATTTTGAGAAAAGTAACTGTGTTCGTGACCTAGAGAACCGTGATGTTGTTTGCTACTTAAGAAATAAAAACAGAAATAATAGAAGATAGAAAGAAGGAAATACATTAATGAAAAAGACGAGAAACAAAAAGAAAGGCAAATTGAAAGAAGGGAGGAAACAAAGACAACGATAAAAGAAATGAAGAAAGGAAGGATGGAAGAAAAGAAAAATACATAATGAAATAAAGAAAGGAGAATTGAAAATAAATAAAGTAAGAAAGAAGGTGATATAGAAACAAAGAGAAGACAAATAAACAAAAGGAAAAAAGATACAATAAAAAAAAAGAATTCATGGAAGTAGGATAGCAAGAAAGGAAGAGAGAACTAATGAACGGACAAAGGAAATGAAGGAAGGATAAAAATAATGAAGGAATAAAAAAGACATAATGATAAAATAAAGGAGGGAAAAAAGAAAAGAAATAAAGAAGATAAAGAAACAGAAAGAATAAAGAAAGGAAAATAACAAATGAATGGATGAAGGATAGAAAGGAAGAGATGAGTGAAAGACATAATCAAAGAAAGAAATGAGTGAAGAATAGAATGAAAGACATAATGAAAGAAAGAAGGAAATAAATAAAATAAATAAAAAAGAAGTCACGAAATATCGAAAGAGAGAAAGAAGGATAGTGAAGATAAATAAACAGAAAGAAATAAGGACCAAAGGAAAGAAAAATATATAAAGAATCAAAGAAGGATAGTAGTCATAGTACAACAATCCTCAGGATTTTAGGGAGGGGAAGTGGGGGCAGAGCCCCCTTAGGATTTTTATACACCGTGCTCGAATGTACACCCCCTGGTATTTTCAGGAGTTTGTAGAACATGTGGTAGAGGAGGTGGTAGTAATAAATGAAACTGATATTTTTATTAATCGAGTACCTTTAAAATATAGTAATTACGATTTATTAAATGTGTTCAATCGTATCAACATGCTAAATAATCAATGATCAGCATAGTACATGCAATGGGGACAATGCTAACAATATGTTAACAATCATTTATGAACATGATACCTACTTTTGATAATACAATGCATATATTAGCTTTAGCGCCTTATATTTTTCATTGTTTTTATGATTTAATCAATGAATTAAAGCTATTATTGTAAGTGCCCTTACTTTATGAACAAAATATACTTAATAATTCAATGGATTTGTAATGATTAGAGCCTTTAATCATATCAGACTAGGTTGGATTTGATAGAGGTTGGCGAAGTTATCAAGCAGAGATGCTGCAAAACCTTGTAAAACCTTGGTCGGCACAGCCGACAGTGGGATTCGAACCTGTGTGCCTCCCCAGTGCTGCGAAGAACGCTAAAATATCAAATATCTTCAAAATTATGGCCGCTAGGGTGTAAATATATGACATGGTACCGATCTCAATAGGTAGACTTTTCTTCTAAATCTACCTAAAACTAGTAAAAAAAAACTTGGAGTCATGCTTTTTAAATATGTTTTCACATTTTTTGTGAAAAAAGAAAAGTACCGAAACAATGTCTGACTTACATTAATACAGTAAGTGAAAGCAACTACATGGATGATGGGAGATTTTGTGGAATGTAGAAAACGAGAGAACCTCGAGAAAACCCAGATACATGATAGTTCTGCACCATAAAGACAATATTGGATCGAACGGATGAACTTCAGCGCCCGAGTTCCACTGATCCACCGAGGAGCCTTGACGGATGGAAAAGTATTAGGAGCTTGTTTCATAGTACTAGACCGGCATTTGCCTGTGGAGATGGAAAGAATAGCCTAGCTTTTTGTATACTGTTATAGGGATACCCGTTGTGTTTTTATGTATGGGAAAAAACTTATTTTCCTGAATATCAAAAATTGGTCTTTAGTCATCTCAGGCTCAGGCCAGACCGAAGAATTGGTGGAATAGAGAAAGTGGGAGGAAATGGGAATACCCCCAGACATCCATCAGAAAACCTACATGATAGGAACCCCACGAAACAGATATCAATGCTGTACCATGGAACCAGCACTGCCTACAAGTTTTTTTTATTTTTTCAGTTAGGAGAGAGGAAGAAAAAATAATTTGAAAATGTAGAAGTATCATAGGATAGCGCACTGTCCAAAGGAGGTCATTTGTGTTATGAAATTGCATGAGAGACAGCATCCACCAGGGTGAATGTTGCTTGCACCCTTGCATTACTGGACCCTAAGGCTTGTATACTACACATATGTTTAAGGATAGTCCACAAGCATATTATAAATACAGAACCCAATTTGTTGATAATGTCCAATGTAATACAGGGTTGCATACTACATAGGATATCGATTGTACAAGGATTGTTGGACCTAAAGTTAATAATGACCCTCTATCGCGTTTAAACCGAAGCTACCTCTGAAAGCCAATGTAATGCCAAGTTGCACACTATGTAGGATATTGATTGTACAAAACGTGTAATGACCCCCAATGCATTAGAGCCGAACTCGCCCCACTGAAAGCACGTGTAGTGCTAGGTTCGATACTATACAGGATATCAATTGTAGAGGGAGTACGGAACTCAAAGTTGATAATGACACCCATCAAGTTCGAACATAAGCTGTCTACTGAAATGTCATGTAATGCTAGGTTGCATACCACACAGGATATTCATAGTACAAGGAGTACCAGACTAAAAGTGTATAACTCGCAAAGTGCTAGAACCGAAGTCGAGAACTGTAACTTCTGTAATGCTAGGTTGTACAACACAGGATATCGATTTTACACACGTAAATGAGTCAAGCTCATGAGACTCCAACACACCCTGGACTGCATACCACCTGCAATACACTATTGGGTTGCATAACAATTAGGCTGAATTACTGCAATATTAAAACTAAAGCATATAGGGATTTTATCGTTATTAGGACCCACTCTAAAACAAAGCTTCCTTTGCTCTTATGCCATGTAGCATTGTATAACTCTAAGGATATGCCCACGCTTAAGAGTACAAACAAAGTTTAACATACGTCATCAAATGGTCAGAAAAATATCATGTAATGTAATACTTTATTTTGATTGGTCAGAAAAGTAAATAAAAGCAGGCTGCTCTCGAACTTAAATGATGGGGAATACCTAGAGCGATGGCAATCTGCTATTGTTCCAGCTCCGAAGTCAGCCCTGCTTGTATTATATGTAGTATAGAACACTGGGAATCAAACGGTCCATTATTGTGCCACGCTTGTTTTATAAATCTAGCCATAGAATCAGGCAGTCATGATTGTATATATCTTTCCATTGAATGTCTCGAAGAGGATGTTGTACAACTCCTATCGTACTGGACTATATGTGATGAAATATATGAGAAATTTATTGAGGCACATACAGATTGTGAAGATACATTGTACAAGTTTCTGAAAACATACAAAAAGATGCATACTAGTAATGAATATTTACAGAAATTTTACATGCTGCTTTGGACGCAAGACTGGTTACACGGTTGCTTTCGATGTTGTCTATAAGGTACTTGAAATATAACAATGATTTTATTCTGCAAGAAACTTTTTACTGTGCATAATCAAGAGAGATACAGAGTTTTGTAACTTAAGCATTTTATTCTTATGAATACATAGAGCTGATACAAACTATTGAACAGTTTTGGTTTTTGATAAACGCTTCTCAGTCAAGTGGAACAAATATTGCTGTAATAAAAAGTCAAGTGGTACAAAATGTCGTGATTGGAAAACAAATAATACAAAACATTGATACATCAAAAAGTGAAGTCATACAAAATATTTTCTCAGTACAATGAAAAGGGTTTTATAATAAAATAGTTAACATGTATTTTGATTTGCATTTTATTGCAAACCCTTTTAACAACTCTACCTTGCAAGTCAAAAGTAACTACTAAATACACTTGTACAAACAATCATAACGAAACTTTTCTGAACACGGAAAATGTGAAAAGTGATTTACATGTTGTACAAAAGTAATTTTTACAAAAAGTCTTTCACAGTTATTGTTTTCAAAAGGTTTATCTGCTTTTACTTTAATGAAAAGTTTTCCCCATTTTGTTTTACATTTACAAAAAGGTTTTTAGTTTTTTGTTTTAGTTTTCCAAAAAGTTTTGGTTTTTAGTTTCACAAGTTTACACCAAAGATTTTTACCTTTATCAAAACGTTTCAGAAAAGTTTTCACTACAAAAAAGTTTTTAGTTTACAAAAAGTTTTAGTTTTAGTTTTACTTTCATAAAAATATTTTAGTTTTTGTTTAAGTTTCACAATAAATTTCTCGTTTTTGTTTTCACAGAAAGTTTTGACAACAAAAAGTTTTCAGATTCTGCCTTACAGAAAGTTTGGTTCACAACTGTACATTTTGTAACTTGTACGAAAAACATTGTTATTACGTAAACATTATTTACTACAACATCCATCTTCATTTAGTACAACAATCTTCTTTGTTGGAAGGATTAAGCCTTTGCCGCTCATTATTGACCATTCGGTGTGCTCTCCAGTCATTTGGAAACGATCTTGTAGCCTGATTTGTGCAAAATATTGTTTGGACTAAAGATTTGACGACTATCATACTGTTCAGTGACTAAATTATTATAGTGATTATACGTTATTATTTGTTTTGCTCGATAATTCAAAGTTATACCACTAACTTTCCTAAAGTACTTCACCAGTAAGAAGATTCTTTTTAGTGTAACTGTAATTTTTCCATTTACACCAATAAAGCTTTGCATTTCCCATTCTTCTTCTATTTCGATGGTCAATTGCCCCAGGTAATTCCCAGTAGTTAGCAGCAACGGTTCATAACGTTTCTGCACGTACATAACTGAGTCTGTGTCACAATAAATGAGACGTTCTATACCAACATTATCCAATAATTCATATAAACAAAACCTACCCAACGAGGATATGAAAGCTGCTACTCCAACATTTGTAATAGCGTGAGGTGAATTTTCATTTTCAAATTCTTTATGTTACTTGTAATTAGTTTGCTGTTATAAGAGTCACATGTTGATCCTCCAAATGAGGCGAACGTAAAATTTCCAGGAAGTTTTTTCGTTCACTAAGAACTCGAGTTTGTGGAAGGTCGGTTCTATGTTCCCATTTCTCGAATAATGAATTCTAAATTGTTTTAGAAATATGTCTCAATCCAGGGTTATGTTGGATCTTATCATAGTCAAGACGTATGCCTCCATGCTATTCATAATCGTGAATATATTTTGCATTTCCTCTTCCGTGATACAATTATGAGGAAACCCACTGGCTTCTTGTTTCATTTTGAGAAAGCTATCGACATATGATTTGAACAGTACTTCATTCATCTCCATTTCCCAGGTTTCGTATGTTTTAAGGATGACATAGCCTTTTTTCCAACGCCATATTTAGTTCGGGAGTACAAAATACTCCCTTGATTACACGTTCTTCTTCATTATACATACATTTTCAGTATTCAACACGTCCATACAACATCTACCCAAGCCAAAGACGAGACTTATGAGAACTATATGGAAAAATGTATATAGCAAGATTTTTAGTAGCAAGTACTTTGCATTAAACCAAACCATAGAGAGTAGTTGGATTAGGAATGTTTTTGCTTTTATTAAATTTAATTTTTCCTATTGGCATAGGTTTCTTGGACATTACTAAGAGATAAAGCGATGTTACGTCCAGGTATGTATGCTAAATACTCTTCTTCACTAAAGCATGTAAGCATGTAAGCATTCAGTACGTCCTTCTTTAAATGCGTCTTTAGGACGCAATTGATCTTGCATTTCACAACACTCATTTCTTATAAAACTGAACTTTAGGAGAAGTTTGAATCAGTTTGTTCCGCACGGATTTCCAGATTGATACTACTTTAATTTTGAAACTGTTTTCCAGAAATTCTTCTCTCGGTAATGTTGCTTTGTACAGGTCCACCAAAGTATGGCCGTCGTGATCAATAAGAAGATGGGGAACTTGCGTGATACAACTATGTTCATGCTAGTAACAGCCATGAAATTCCTAAGCAGTACGACTTTTGTTGTCATATCCATCCCATTTAAACTGCTTAAATTGAACTTCACCTGCATTTTCTGCAGTTCGCAATGTAACGTTATTATTATATTCATATATTTCATTGTTTTGCTTTCTTGGTCGTGATGCTGAAAACCTATAAAAAGGATGATTGGAATTGTATTTTCTTAAAGATAACGTTAACGTAAGCACTCATTGCGCGCGATAGTGCTTGTTTGCCGAAAACACTTTATCCCACCAGTTTGTTCCTCAATAAGGCTCGAAAATTGAATCAATGGTAGTGTCAAATTTAAAATACCATTCTTACATACTCCAAGATCTCTTTTTGGAAATCAAATGTCTTTTTACGTTCAGCACTTCCCTTATACCAAGCAAGAACCGCATCCCATTCATCCTCAAGTCTGGGGGTAATATCAAAATACTCAATGTCTGGCCAATGCCCAACATAATTCTAATTTTAGGAGTGTCAAACAGGTATGGATACGCTTCTTTCTTAAAGGTTTCTTGCAATCCCATCATTGATAATAATTTGGATAATTTAACTCCGATGAACAAATATGCATCACGGAAAATGATATTATTTACTAATTGAATAATCTTTTGTCCTTGTACAATAATGTGAGATGTCAAATTTTGTTTTTCCACGAGACATCGCACTACTAGTAATGTATGAAAACCGAACCCATTGTTTGAAAGACCTAGTACTTTCCGCAACTTAGGACCCTGCTCTAGGACATGATTTACAAATGAGTCCATATTAAAAAATAAAAGTCCTCTAACCAGCATTAACACAAACACTAAAAGTATAATTTGGTGCCATGTACTTACATTGATGACATCGATGAGATGCACAAATTAAGTTTGGTACATGTTCACATTCGCCATTTTCATCCATGTCTAGTAGCATTGTCTCTACATCAAAGATAATTTACAAGAAATTCTCAACTCGTTTTGGTTTGCTTGGTTTGACAAAACAGGAATGGGTCTCACCGACATAAATTTATACAGTTTTCAATAACGTTCACCACACACATGTTTTGTTTTCCTACTACGTCTGTCGATTTTTACCCCGTACCGCGGTAAAAGTTGCCCTAATAACATACAGGTTTGCCGTTGGCTTTGGATTTGTGTTGGTCATAATAGGTCTGATTGGGAAACGTACGATGAAAATACCGACATTTCAAACCCTTTTCATTAGTACTACCAATGTCGTCATGATACTCTTCACAGTGACTACATAAATATTTACATTTATGGAAGCGACGCTTTTCATATGGTGTAAGACAATTCCGTCACTCCCTAAAATGCAATGATAGTTTCAATGACATCATAATGATTGTCCTCATATCTTAGAAACAATTTCTTTTCCGCTGGTGGTCCTGTATACAGTATCGTATACTCACGACTCTCTGAACCACGTACATACACAGTTATCTGATACTCGTCACCATAATATTTCTGAAACTGGTCTACATCTTCTATACTCCCGCCACTTTTACTCAATAAATCTACTTCCGCATAATAACACAATTCTGCAGCTACAAAAGCCCACTTCTTAGGATGTGTTTTCATGCAGTGTGCATTTTCAAATTCCTTATCGGCAATCAGGAACATATTCTACCGCAATAATGTGTTTTAGAAGATACTGTTAGAAAGGCAAATATTTGTCATTACTATTTCGTCCCTGACCACGAATAGGATCGCTAATATTGACTTTGACGGTCACTTTCCCTTAACAAGAATTCCTCATTAGAATTGAGAACATTTTCAATCTTTCTCAAAATATCGTCAACAGTAATGTGTGCACGGAATTTAAATGGGACGTATATCGGTTTATTTTCCTTACTATTGGAAATTTAGATTGTAAACTCCACATTGGAATCGGGATCAACATCTTTAAGTATTTTTTCCATAGCAAAATTAAATAAACTCTACATATTCCTCTGGGTCGGGAGTTGTCTTTACTGTTGAATTAATGGTGATTTGACGCTCTTAAGAACCACAGTTTGGATAGTTTTTCTCACGTTCATCTTTAATTTCAAAATCAGTAGTTTTTCCACCACCATACGTCATAGGTATATGATTGTCCTTCATCCACTGTTGAACATTAATATTAAACATCTCACCTTCACTAGAATCCTCTTCTGTGCTAAGTTCAATGCCGACATCCATACTAGTTTCATAATTGTCCACTATGTTAATGTCACCACTGGTTTCCTCCATACTAGGGTCACTAATATCCACTTCCATATCATCATCGACACTAGACCAAGTAACTAAGCCGAAAATTCGACTGCGTCAGCTGGAATCACTCCATCAGGTTCGGTGAATAACTCGCAATAATAGCTCCACGCCAGTTCTTTACTTTCCACACTTCCGAAAAATCCGAGATGTGCAAGATCGAAAATGTCTTGACCAGTTACACTGTTTTGTGACACAGCTCCTTCGTCATTCCAATAATAGTAAAGTAAGTAGTGAAACAACATGCCTGAATCATGTTTTGTTGGACGAAACCCTAACAGTTTTAAATAGCACAAATGGTTCCAACATTCAAGTACACGATCGGGGTCCTCATAGCCTTGTATCTCCTGGGATGGAAGCAAAGCATGAATCGGATTTCATGGCTTGAAAATCAGGTATCCTCCTAGAAGAACAATAGGCAGATGGGAGAGTCGTACTTTTTATACACACAAAGTAGAGTTCCGCAGGAAGGAATACCAGCAGGTTTGAATACAATATGAAGCAACAGCAACAACACTGAAGAATCTCACAAACGTGAAAGCAGATCTTTGCACTTCGTGAGTTAAGTACAAAAAGAAATATTAACTTATTAACAGCTGGATATATCATACGAGTGCGGACGCGAACGAAAACTATCATAGAAGGGTACTAATAAAGGGGGTGTATAGCAAGAGGGAAGTGAAACATGGACAGACCAAATGCGCAGTAGCTTCACCCTTAATTAACAATCCTTTCGTCATCCAAACAATAGCATTACACAGACATTGATCTAATTTTTCTAAAAAATATACGAAAAATATCTAACCAACGCTTCTCGGGAAGTTCTTGCCTATCTCTCCGTCAAACTTCCATGTCTCAGCTCCCGTGAAATCAGCTACAATACATACACACACAGACAGACAGACCCCCTATAATCCTGAAGATTCTAGTACTATGTATACTAAGGATGGATAGATAGAAAATGAAGTTAAAAGAAAAGGAAGAGAAACGAATGAATAAATGATGAATAACTTGAAACAGCAAATTTATTGGATACAATTCATATTTTTATACTTTCGTTGGAAGATGTCACTTCTAAATTATATAGCTGAATAAACTCGGAAAAAGGTTGGTCAACAGACTGGACATAAAATATGAACGTTTTTCAAACCAAAGATCAAATGTAAAACATCTTATGTTATATGACCTGAACAGCAAGTAAAATCATGAGAGTTTAAAGACCTCTGAACCTTAGTTGCTTAAAAGTTATAAATGAATTCAAAATTCATTATAGTTTGAAACAGTCTAAAATTTATTTAATGTTCTTGTGTTACAAAGTGATAAAAAATCTTAATGACAATAATATAAATTAAACGATTTGAAATGAAAATCATATTTAATTTTTGTTATAACAAATATATAGAAAGCTTACAGTCTATTATTGAAAATCCAGAGGAAAGTAATTGTCCGTTTTGCTCTTCTTACAGGTGTCCATACTTCTTGTTGTGAATTTAAGTTGATGGTCAATGACGTAATATGGATGATACGGTGTTATGGTTGAAGCTACTTGATTATTCGGTATATTATTCGCTATTGTTCTCTGATTTTCATTGTACTGAGACTGTTTTATGTTTTGTAGCTCCTACAGATGTTAACATTGTCTTTTAGGAGGATTCTTAGTACGATATGCAAGAGATGGTTGCAAGTATATATGAGCAGTAAACTGTAGCTGAGTACGTCGCAGATTGGATACGAGATCGAGAACTATGCAACTTTTGTAACGAGTCTAATGGTAAGTTTATGTTTTTATCTTATTTATGTCCTTTTGAAGATGTTATTGAAATGTGATTTGGTGGATGAGATGATGAGGTGAGAACTTGCAGATGAGAACGCATGCTCTCCTGGTGTCTATTTTTGATCACTGTTAATATCTGTTAAATAAAGTTAATTGTAATGGGCATGGTTTGTTTTATGGAACAGATATACAATAGTGCGTACATTCTGATAAAGTCATGATTTTGCTTATTAAGAATTTCTATTGATACGTTTATTTATATATCAACATCCAGTTTACCTTACTTCTGATAGATGTAAGACAGGGAAATTTCATCCAAGCATAAAGCAAATAAAGTAATTTTATTTTCTTTGTGATTTACGTCAATGGAATGACAATTCCAAGAAGCAGGAGTGAACTTAGGTTTCATTTTTCGACCAGGTCCATATGACACGCCACAACAAGGATTTTAGTTCTCCAGCCAGACGTATGAAAACTTTTGGGCTTGTCCTAGCCGAAATCTACCCCCAAGCGGCTGAGTTTCATCGGGCCAGGACGAGCACTGAATGTAAACCACATTCTTCAACTCCCAAAGCTGAAAGAAAAGACGACAAAATGTAAAAAATCACGATACTGTATGCATCAGTATACAAAGGTTTAATATATTATACACTACAATTCATCAACATCCCGAAGAACTTTCTGAACGATTCACGTAGGGACTTGTGAGAATAACATTTTCCTGGAGGGTGGAGAAGGGATCAGAAATAGAAAAGTCCCGAAAATCGAGACCGGGCCGGTAATTTTATTTCCCGATTCTCTTCTCCAAATTTCGGGTTCTCACATTTACATCAGATTTGCAATATTCTGATAAGTGATGTATGCGTTGTAAGTTACAGGATGAAGACACAGTAGCTTAGAACCTGGACAAACGTCATTCTAGGCAACTTTGTTTCGTTAAATATTTTTTCAATAATAATAAAAATGTAATATTTATTCACGTGCTATGAACAGCTGTACGCTAATAAAGTACAAAGTTATACATATTTTTGATTTTAGCATAGATAATAACAAATAATAAAATATCTAAACAATATAAAACATATACAAAGGAACAAATATCTATCATATTATCTATCCGAGAAAACTTTAAAATTTTACGTATATTGTGTATTAAATGTACAATTTCTGACTGAAAAATATATTAAAAGCCACTTTCACTTGGCTATAATCCAGTATAGTAAATATTTATACATTAAATATTATAGTTGCCAATGATACGTTTCAGAAAAATGTCATTTTTATTAGCAGGTAGTCTGAAATTTCAATTTCTGTGCAATGGGACCATACTTACATGTAATTTCATTAGAGAAGATTTTCTCCAAAACTTTTTGTCAGAATTTTCTCGCTTATATTCTAATTTCTGAATGTGAAAATAATTACATCAATAATCATAGTCATAAACAATATGGTAAGTTAAATTTGAAACAGATCATCCTAATACGTAAAACATCTTTTTACATATTCGATTTTGTTACATGCCGTTTGCGTTAAGTCGCTCCATACAATGGATACATATTCTAGTTTTGGTCTTATTAAAAGTTTATATAATGTTATATGCATATTGATTAGAGTAAAATCACTTCATTGATGAATGAAAACACCTATAAGCTTTCTAGCATCACTTGTTATTTTGGAGATATGACTACCACATTTTTAATTAGAGTCAAAGTAGACTCCAAGATCATTTACTCGAGCTACTTTTGCATTATTTACTTTGTAACTCTTTACAAAATATTGTACTTTATTAGTATAAGAAATCAATTATTTTTTGGGGTGTTATTTTCCATGTTGTTATCTGAACACCAGTAAATAATACCATTGAGATATTTTTGAAGCGATCGTTTATTCCTTGTATAATTGTTGACATCTCTATTTTTTAGGTCGTCAGCATAAAGAAGAATCTCATTTTTTTATTTCGGTACCAAGTCATTAATAAATACATTAAATAATAGAGGGCCTAAGGGCGATCCTTGAGGTATACCATTAGTTATAGGTGCCACATTGGATACAACCTTACCTAATGTGATAGTCCCGAGTAGAAGGAAAAATTAACTTTATCCATAAAATTCAAAATAATAGACAAAAATTAGGTTTTAATATATTTTTTCTTGTAATTTGTTCGGTGAAATGGAAATAAAACCGCCGCCATGTTTCAGTAAAGATAAACAGAGTAGCAACAACGAAGGCTGATGAAATATATTGCAATGCATGACGTCAATTGAGATGTTATTCACCTTTGAGGAAATTAACCATGTTCCTTATGGTGAGAACGTCACCTTGTGCCCTACTTAAAGTTCAGAGGAGAGTCAAGTCAGACAAACACCACACACACATTTACTGTATATACGAGTCGCTATATAAAGCCGATCAATCTTCTATTAAAACCTCCAGTTCCATAGAGGGACCTTCAGTAGCTTCAGTATCTTCAGTTCCATAGAGGGGCCTACAGTGCTTCAGTACAATAGAAGAGGTCTCCATTTTTTGACAGTCTCCAGCCAAAGCATCGACTCCATTCTAAGAAGGAAGATAGTTTTTTTCTGAACATTTTCATCATCTGGCTGTGACGGAATCAAAGGCTGTAGAAATTCATTTAACATCTAACTTCATAAAAATTCAGGTATGAATAGAGGATCTACTTTATATTGTGAATTCTAGAGTCTGGCATAATTTAGACTTTCTAAGTGTCATCTCCCGAATAATATTTGCTCAAAGTTAAATAACTCCGGTAAAACCCGTTTATTCTGTCCATCGTTAAGAAACGTGGTGTGTTAAAATGTAATCATGTTACGTTCAATTAACTCGGTAACAGAACCCTTTTGTATCCAAGTAGTTCTCATGTTTAGCAGAGTTTCGTTGCATTAAAATCCCAAATTTAGCCTCTACCATCTGACATTCAAAGTTAACGCCCATAATGAACTCCACATTATTAGTATTAGTTTACCACATTTCTCATCGATAATTTCACACTAGATAGTCTTCAAAGAACGACATTATGTAAAACCTCTCGCTAATATTACAACGTTTCAGTAATCGTCTGTTTCACAAATGTTCCCGGTATTCTTTGTGGACCTGGAGGAAGCCGTTCACATGGTAAAAGGTCTTCCTAAACTCAGGTCGTAGTCAGAATACCTAACGTAAAGAAACAGCATATCTTCGGTCGTTCACAGTAATCTGACCATAAATGATCTATCAGTTAAATAACGTTTGAACCATATAATATGGTTTGGAGATAGGCCATTACTACTACAACCACTACTCACTAATTCTTTACCATTACTGCCTATTGTCAGTTTACCAATATAGAACAGGGTTTCTCAACGCGAAGGTCGCGGGTTGTGTGCAAGGTGTCTCGAGGGATGTATGTGTGTTAAATAGCCTCCTGAAGGTTTCAACACACAGACAATGAAACGAAACTGCTTATTGTGTAAGGATGTTCCACGGCCTGCCGCAGTAATCGAAAAGTTAATATACATGCTTATTTTTCTCTCCAGCCGCCGCAGTGATTGGAACGTTTACACACACACTTATTTTTTCGCCAGCTGGTACGAGAAAGATTGACCAATTCTTTCTCTCCCTCTTCATTGCATCTCGTTCAGCTACGATGACTGCATCACAATTTGAGCGATTTCCTGCTTGTCCGCATGATGCCGCCACCTACTTGACTGTGTCACCCACTCCAGTGGAAAAGAACAGCATCTTTGCTGACAAAATCGGGCATTTCAAGTTAAGTTTGAGTGAATTTCATCGGTTTTCTCGCCAATATGTCAGGAGTAAATGGTTTCACCTATACGTACTTGTGTAAAAATCGATACAGATTGTGTGGTGATACCTAGTGCAGTGTTTATTTCCTAAATTTGGCTAAAAACGAAAAAACTGATTTCGTCTTCACTGTTTTTTTGTGTGATGACGTAACCAACGGAGTAGATGCGAAGAATTGTTCATACTCCGTGCAGGGACCCAAGAGTGTGTTGGTGGACGGTTAACAACGACACGATTTGAACCCAAGTACTTTATTGGCTGTTTTTGAAACGTTTAACAGAAAGAGGGAGGTCTCAACAAAAAGAGCGGAGAACCCCAAGCTCGAAGAAATACTTGCTACCTGACCACCGAATGAAGATGAGCAAAGTGTGACGTCCTGGTGCAAATCAACATTTTTAAACTGTTTGGCAACTTTTTGTACGTTCGATCCAGAGAAATAATAAGTGGTGAAGTAAGATACAACATGCAACTTGGCGAGTGAATGTGTTATTTTCTGTAAATGCAATATTTTTGGTGCCTCCATGCCCTTAAGACAGTTTGGTGTAACAGAAAAAAAAGTACATGCAGCAACGCCACAGAACTGTGCCTACGTATTCCGTATCGCGATTTATTCGGTTCGGTCGATCTCTGCACATTAATAAGTGTGTCCGATGAAGTGTTTTCCATTTTTGAAGCAAAAATTATTACAAGTTTTGAATTAAAGTAGCACATATCTGTATTGGCATCTCGAGCTCGATCAGCAGTTGTGTCTGTGCGAATTATTAGAATGATGCATATAAATCACGTATTTAGTTTATAAATGTTCTGTGTTTTCCCGAATTAGTTGATAAGGTGCATGCATTAAATAGTGAACAAGGTCACGATTGGTCTTGTGTGCACAACAGGTAAGAATTGTGTTATAATTTGGTGTGCCATTCATGTTCTATGGTGAAGCTACTGCGCACACACGCAACGACCATCGGTAGCCATTTTGTTGTGGCAATTGCAACGTCATTGGGGAGTGCTAAGTAATGGTAACTATCTGTGTCGTAAGGAGGGGAGGCATAATTGCCGATCCAAGGAGTCTTTACTTACGATGTACCATGAATATTTCGTGTCTGTACTGAAGCTATCACAGGGACCGCACCAATCATCATCATCACCACTGCTACTATCACTACAACCTCAACCGAAATTATATAACTAGACCTCCAGTTTTCTCATTTTTTTAATATTATTATAAACAAGAAAAGTACTTTCGGGGGTCGCCGGCCAGAAGACATGGTAAAAGGGGGTCGCGGCATGAAAAAGGTTGAGAAACGCTGATATAGAATGATCAACACTATCGAAGGCTTTAGCAAGATCAATGTATATCACGTCACATTGCGATCTGTTAGTGGTAATCCCTTGTATTCCGTTCCACAGTTGGCATAAATTTGTTTCCACTGACTTACAAGGGATAAAGCCATGTTGATAGTAATTTAGTTTGTGTTTCAGATTAAATTGACAATGTTTATAAATGACAGTTTTTCAAATATTCTGGCTACACAATTTAATATAGTTACTGACCTGTAGTTTGATGGTCCACTTTTATCACCACACCAAAAGCTTTTTCCAGTGGTGTGGATAAATTCCTAGTTGAATAGAATTATTGAATATTTCGACCAATATTGGTGCTAGATATGTTGAACTGATATTTATCAGATAATTAGGAATGGAATCAGGACCTAATGAAATGTATTACTTCATTTCTTTTATGTTAGTTATTACATAGTCGATCGTTATTTTTGCTTGTAATATAATTTGTTTCTATTACTATAATAGTAATAGAAGTAGTTTCAGATGGACTATTAGTAATCAACTTTGATTTTAAGTTATTAAAATTGAGTGGGAAATAGGCCTACTCCTTCATTACAATTTAGAATTTGTGATTTATCGTTAATAATACTTCTATTATGGATTATACTTTTCACATCATTGTTTGATTTTCTCTTACTAAATACGCCCCAGAAAAAATGGTCATTCCTAAGCATACTGGTATCTAATTTCTTGATCTGTTCTAACCTATTTTGTACCTGTATAAATCGGACTGTAATAATTACCGCGGAATCTCGTTACTTCCAACGTGTTACAAAGTATTATCTAATGTTCTGTTAACCCGCCTAAGTGTATACGTAGATGAAATAGTTGGAGATCACCAATGTGGATTTAGAAGAAATATATCCACGCTGGACCAGATTTTTGCCTTGAGACAAATCTTGGAGAAGAAATGGGAATACAATGGAACGGTTCATCAGCTTTTCATTGATTTTAAGAAAGCACATGATTCTATCAAAAGGGGAAAGCCATACAGTATACTGATATGATTTGGAATTCCGAAAAATCTGGTTTAACTAGTGAAGATGTGTCTGAGTGACCCCATAAGGAGGCTACGGATAGGCAATAAAATGTCAGTTTCAAGATTCGGAACGGATTGAAACAAGGCGATGCCTTATCACCAACTTTGTGTTAGAATATGCGGTTTTAAATATTAAAGGGGTCAAAAAAATACTATCATTGAATGGTTTGAATCAACTGTTTGTAAATGCGGATGATGTAGGGGGCGATATTGATGCACTACAAAGCAACGTCATTGTCTTAGTAGAAGCGTGCGATGAGATAGGTCTACAGGTAAACATAGATAAAACAAAATACATGATAACAAGCCGAAACACAGGGAATGAAGGGAAGAGAAACATAAGAATTAGAGATGAGGTCATAGAGAAAGTAAACAAATTTAAATACTTGGGAGAATACATAACAAGCAAAAATATGGTAACGGAAGAAATAAAAGTCGCTCAGTACCGGGCAACGCATATTTCTATTCAGTCCAAAAACTTCTAACATCGCGATTAATATCAAGGAATTTGAAATTGAAAATATACAAAACGGTTATTCTGCCGGTAATACTTTACGGTTGCGAAAGTTGAAGTACGACCCTAGCAGATGAACATAAATTACGTGTATTTGAAAATAAGGTTTTGAGAAAGATATACAGGCCGAAACGGGACGAGATGAATGGAGAATCGAGGTGACTGGATAATGAATCACTCCACGGACTGTACGATTCACCAGATGTTGAAATCGCGACGACTATGGTGGGCAGGCCATGTAGCTCGGATGGGGGAAAACGAAGATTATATGCTATCCTGGTTAGAAGGCCGGATGGAAGGAGACCATTGGGAAGAGCGAGACGCTGTTGGGAGGACAATATTAGAAGAGATCTTCGAGAAGTAGGTGTTCGTGATGGAAACTGGTTTGATGTTGCCCAGGATGGAATCAAACTGAGAACCTTTGTTACTACGGCGATGAACTTGCGAGTTCCATAAGCCATAGAGTTAGTTAGTTATATATTTAATAAACTGTCTAGTTTTCTTGTTAATTAAGAACTTTAACTTCGTCATCCAAGGATCCCAATTGTTTCTAATATTCTTACTTTGTTAAACTTTCGGAACGCTTTTATTAAAGCTATTAGTTATATATACATACATTTCATTGACGAAGCCTTGTACCTCAAGATAAACTTTACCGTTGATCAGTGTTCGATTTGTGCAATTTCTAGAGATGGGAAAGACTTATTTTGATATTCATTATACAGTGTTTTGGGATCGTCCATATGCCAGGCTAGAAGTATATATCTGTAAACAGAGCCAGGGGAGATTTTTGCAGATTGCGGTAATCATAATCATCCTCTGCTACAAATCGAACACTGCTGTTGATGTACTTATGCATTTCACAAAAATCAATTACGATATCATTAAAATTGGCACCAGGAAAGTAGTATTGATGTAGTAGAATAGATAGGGTTGACAGACGTACTCTTTTAAGAGTATAAACTTTTGTACTTTCTTTTTTCAGTGGAGTACTCTTTTTCATATAAGTAACTGATGTGAATTTTAGCATTAACAAATACTATAGCTACAAATAATGTATTGCGAATCTTTGTTGGAGTTCATTGTTAGGAGATCTAATATTAAATTCAGCAAATCATTGGTAGTGATGATCGAAAACATTCTATCACTCAAAAACTAGATGACTATCCTTATTCCCTGTTTTCAACAGAATACTTGAGATGTTTCCAGTCCTGAAATCATATTTTCTCTCGTTGGGGCATACTCCAGTTGTTCTAAAACAGAGTCTTGAAGAATCTTTAAATAAATAGTATCAGTGGCACCTGTACTCATCGATGTTTGTATTTCAGAATAAAATTTAAGACATGGACAATGAGACTAACTTAATTGTGAAAATTATATCAATTCTCACCTCAGTAGACTAATTTTTTTTTTATCGGTATCACATTTTTTACTGGATGGAGGAGCTCCATGAAATTCCACAGTAAACAGATATGGAGAAGTATGCAGAATAAAAGGCAGTTTTCTTATTTGAAAAAAAAAAAAAAAATCTGACAGAAAAGGAAAGTGATAAAGAATTCAGTGAACCATTATTTCCATTGTTTTATTTGTAAAAAGTGGGCGAATTATTTCAATATCAGTTTATTCTGAATTTCTGAAGAAATGTCGGGTCCCTGTTACATGCTCACAATGGCAGTGTGGAGAGGATTTTCAGTTTATTGGAAGTCACAGCGGACACCAGAAAGAAATAGTCTGTCAGTGGATTCAGTTAAAGTCTTATTGTTGACTTAGTACAGTTTCAAAGACATTAGTTGCATCCAATTTTATAAATATCATTTCAAGGACAGAAACCTACTTCAAAAAGTCAGAAATGCATCAAAATACAACTAATTTGTAAAGTAAAGCTTATTATTATGATTTAAGTGATTAAAATAATAGAGGGAAGTGCCCTAAACCGGTCTGCCGTCCCCCTAAAGCGGACCCCCGGTCTCCTGGCACTGTTCTCCTGAATTGTAGCGGGACCAAGTGTAAATAGTAGTTTAGGCTTCTACCACTTTGTAGCGGAGCGCACATGTTGCCCGCTTCACTTGTTGCTTTATCAGTCCGCCATTACGTGTTTTGACAGTAGAAAAAGTTCACAGTAGATATTGGCAGGTAAGCCTATCGACCTATATATATGTTAAGGTTTAAGGTTAATGTTTATCATTAAACCGTTTCATTTAGATGCTTGCTTAGAAATTTATTGGGTTAAGAAAATGTTGGCTATAGTCGCGCAAACCGGACCTCCTTCAGTTGCCTAAACCGAACCCCTCATTTTTTCATGTTTAAATTCTGCCTGTATTTGTATAACACACTTATTATCTTGGAATTCTGTTCCAGATTCCAACAGGATAATGGGGAAGGTTGGTCAATGAAAGTGGAGTCCGTCTAACATGACTAAAGCTATTGACGCAGTTCGAAAAAAGAGGATGGGTTTGAAGAGGGACAGTAAGCAGTGTAATGTTCCAACCAACACTTATGAGGCTGTCCAACATGAAAGTACGGTGCACCTGAGGAAGCAGCAAAAACAAAAAGAGGCAGACCTACAGTTTTGGGTGAAGATCTTGATGAAGAGTTGGTTAACTATTGTCTTGCTATGAAAGCTTCTTTTTTTGGACTTACTCGTAATGACTTGCGAACAGGGAGGAGTACACCAGGATTGTGGTCGAAGGGGGTTGGGTTAAAGTCATTGGGGGGTGCAATTCATACTCACTTATACACTGTGCATTCATCTTACTATATATATATATATATATATATATATATATATATGTGTGTGTGTGTATGTGTGTGTGTGTGTGTGCATGCATGCATGTCTGCCTGTATATGTGCATGGATGTCTGTCATAACACTTTTCAGAGTGAGATTTGTGCGTAACTAATAAGTAGGTATTTACGTCACATTATACATTTTTAAGACAACTCAACAAACTACTTATTCTGCACGCTTCAGATACTTTTCATCGATTAGTATGAATTGACAATATAACTGATCTCTTTGCCTGGTGTAACTGAGGAAAAACCTCAGTTACACCAGGCAAATGTAGGAATCGCACCTTCAACTTAAGTCCTGGCTGACACCTTTCCATATCGTTTGCCCCTCCCATATTTCGGTCTGAGCCTTAGGTGCCTAAAGGCCATAATTCAAATTCAATAATTAAATTCAAACAAACTCTTTTAAATAATTTTAGATTTTCTTACTTGGCCTTTTATACTTTCTTTTTAGTTTTTGCCAGCTTTAACTTCGTAAAGCATGGACCTCCTTTTTATCTGCTATTAAATTTGGATCATTAGAAAAGGAATTATTTACCTCAACTATGATTTTACAGGACAAAGTAATATATTATTTTTTAAAATTAAGTAAGCTCCACATTTCTCAAACCCTCCTCGTAAATAGCATTACATCACAGTTGATAAATTAACTTAGCCATTGTAGCATCTTCTTGCAAAGTTCTCGGATCCATTCCTGAACTGACCAACTTTATTGAGGCATTTCAAAACGTCCTTACAAACAAATGCCGAAATGGTACCCCAATTCAAGGTTAGGGCATCCACGTTCAGAAGTTCTTTCTTCCTTGGCAATCTAAAGGTGGATTGACGCACGGATGATTAAAAATCATTCTTTGATTATTTCGTTATGACAAATAAAAAAATAAATCAATCAATAACCAACTTTTAATCATTAATCTCTTTTTAAGGTAATCACACACATACATATTTGCTGAGGAACGTTTCTGATAGCTGATACGCTGTCCTTTGCTTTTATGTTGCTACCAATCAAAGAATTAATGGAGTTTTGAATAAAGCTCATTAGAATTTCACGATCATAAAACATTACTTTGAATTATGATCAATTTTCTTTTTCAAGCCATCCAGAAATTTGCTGCACCGACGTTTCGAACACTCTAAAACATGTATATTAATAAAACTATAATTAGCTGCTGATACGACATTCTGTAGAAGTAAATAAAATTAAAATTCAAACTACTTTTAGTTTGGTGTGCGAAGTCAGTCAGCCTTTCTGCTCCCATCGCCGCCGCTGAATTCTGGCTTTCATGACCCGAATTTGCTACTTTTTTTTTGTTTTCAAGTAGCTCCTCAATTGTTCACACGATGCTGGGTCAATACCAAACATACTTCGAAGTTCGAATCGAAGTAGGTACCGCTCGCACAAAGAGAGAGAGAGAGCGTTAGCCATATGGATATGCGGGAGCGGGAGCCCATACACCGCTGAACATATTATAAAAAACAAATCCCGATTGGAACAAATGCCATAACGACGGCATGCTGTCCCCTTTTGATTTCCGAACACTCGTGCAAGAAAGCGGCGAATATTAATTAACTGAAACGAGAAGAATGCTCCACGGTTTGCAGTGAGTTCTGGTTCGCAAAAAGTCCCACCTGAAATTGTAATGATTTTTTCCAACACGAGTTCCATCGGGTTTTCTTTCCACTTTTTTTCCTATTTCATTTTTAATGTTTTATTGAAAGTAGAAACAAAAGTCCACGTAGAGGTCCACATGCCCACTGAAATGACCCAGGAGTCCATTTAACGAAAATAAGAACCGGCTCAAGCCATTGACATAAAGACGGTCTGAGCAGGAGACTGGAAACTTTGCTTCGATGTAGTACCGTGGAATGAAATCTCTGAAGCCCTGATTGGGTATTGAAACAAACTTTAGAATAAACGGATGCATATTACTCACGTTTGTAACTATGCAATATTAGTACGTTCTTTAACGTATGATTTACCACGATGAGTTACCATAGAGGCTGTATGTTCTGGTGTTGCCACGAAACTAGACGCGACAGAGAAATCGCTATAGAAAGCGAGACGAGACAGAGCTCTAATAATCTAAAATATACTTCTTTTCCAGCTGGACAAGACGTTTTCGAGACGAGGCATTCTAAATCTCGTCTCGTGAGCAACACTAATTGTTCGTATAATTTGTGTAGTTGAATTTAGATTGGTTGTACAAATCAGTACTTTTGACTTGATTAAAGCATTTCTCTATTTCAGACGTTTATTAGATCTCAGATCACACCACTTTTGCTGCCTTCCCATTGTCCCTAGCATTTGGAATTTACGGTGAACAAAGAATTATTGTTTAGCAAGTTGTAATCATTGTTACCTTATATTACCATTATTTTTAGTGATGAAACGAAGATAACGCTTAATAAAAAAAATGCCTTTGTACATCTGCCTAAACTTAGTCCTTTGTTTCAATAATCCTCCTCTTCATTGTGAGGTCTTTTCACTTTGCACACAAACTAGACAAAACCACTTTAATAGAGAATAATGAATTGCACCTGAAGTGAGTCTAGCATCCCTGCACACTAGCACAGCAGGGAGCAGTCAGCAAACGGGTGTCTGTCTTCGGGGATGTTTATGGTTCTTTTCATCACTTTTGTTGGGAGGTCATTGATTGTTGTGACGAGACAAGAAAGGAGTAGCCCAACAGAAGTAATCATTTCTATAGAATAAATGCAAAACTGCTACCAACTTGAATTTGCATTACAATAACTGTAGTCTTTGCAAATCGAAATTCCAGGAATTTCTTGCGATAAAATGTCGAGGAAAAACACCCCCTTAAAAGAGGGGGTGTTCAGTGATTTTCCTTAGGGAGGTGTAGCCCAAGTTTTGGGAGCGTGTAGCGTACTCCATGCTTGCGAAGAATGGCCATACAATTGACAGAGAGAAATAACATTGAACATGCCTTGAAAGACTAAATTGCTGGGGAAAAGTTGGTTAATCTTTTTCTTAAACGGCATTGATACTGTCAGAAAGGATGCCTACTGGGACATTCTATAGCAGGACTCCTGGGTTTAGCTAAGAAAACACAGATAAATTTATAACCTTCTGGAGGATATTTATGAGAAAGGTAAATTTACTCCTGACAGAATTTACAACGTTGATGAGAGCGGTATTACTGTGGTACAATCTGAAGTAGCAAAAGTAATTGCGAAAGAATGAACCAAGCAACGGGGATGCGTCGTTGGACCAACACTTCGTACGACTAACAGCCTCTCAAGCAGCAAGAACCGGCGTACGACCAACACCCCAGGGCAAAAATCTGTGTTGGTCGAACGCCGTGTTGGTCCAACGCCGGTACTTCGAAATGTTGGTCTCATGCCGGTGTTGGTCCAATGCCGTGTTGGTTCAACACCGTGTTGGTCCAACGCCGTGTTGGTTCAACGCCGTGTTGGTCCAACGCCGTGTTGGTCAAACGCCGTGTTGGTCCAACGCATGTAACCCGATGAAAACAGCGTCTCCTCTGGAATATCTGAATTGCAACTTCTCCCGGGAGTTTCCACATCAAAAGATGATAATGCTTGGTGTATGTTTTGTGACAGAAAATGTTCGTAGGATTCTAAAGGGAAACTTTGGGTCATGTGCGTTATGTGCTTGCTGTGTACCCATGTGGATTTTCCTGCTCTGAAAAGGACGTGTACATCTGCGATTTGTGTTGCTAAACGATTTAATTCTGTTATACATTTTCTGTATATTTTTTTGAATACATTCTGTATCGTTCTTTAACTAAAACCTGTAATTGTTATATTATACTCTGAAACTAGATTGTTTTCTCTGATTGAATACCTTTTCCTAATTTTGTTTAGTGATATTTTGATTATTAATACAAGGGGTCCGATTTCGGCAACTATTTTTCAAATCGCCAAAGTGTAAAGTTTTTGATTTTTTTTTTAAAAAAAAAATAACTATATTTTCTAAAAGTAAAATGAAAATGGGGCATAACATTATTATAAAGTAAATATTAAATGCTTTGAAAACATTTTTTTTAAATACTATTTTCTGTTTTGAAATCAGAAACAAAAAGGGGGTCTATTTTAATTAGCATTTCATTATATAATAACCATTCAATTTAAATTGATGAAGATCGGTAAACTTTTTTTTAGTTCAAAACTTTTGAGCATTTGCTAATAATAATAATAATTATTATTATAATTACAATGAAGTATCTATCCTCAGTTATGCTTTATTCATTTATACGTTTTCTTTCCCATGAGTCATTCCTAAATGTATTCTTTTTTTATCTTAACTAAGTGTAGATACATTAAACTCATGGCAATTTAATTGTTCCTAATAATAATAATACAATTATAATGCTAATGGCTAAAATGTAAATCTAGGCATTCGACTTCCATGCTCTTGTTAAAAAAAAGTATAACTGTTTATTATTTCTGCTAAGCTACAATTTCGTAATGAGGCATGACTTCTTCTTTCTAATTACTGTACAAACTTCGCCACTCGCAGTGACTGAAAACAATGGAACATCGAAGACAATCGAAGATCAGAAGCTAAATAAAAACCCACTGGAAGCTGGTTTCGTTTTCCTCCAAGTGAACGCCAAGTCACCCAAGTGACTTTACGATTGTGTGGCAGGTGGGTTTGTCCAAACTTGTTCACTTCACATCAAAATGAAACAGTTTACAAATTACATTTACATGATATATTTTGAAGTTTTTAAAAGACGAGCAAAAAAAATAAAAAATAATCGCAAACATTTCGCAGTTCTCAGCGTAAACAACAATTTTTCTGACGTGACTACGTGATAAGACACTCACAGAGGACGTGCAGGGGTGTCCATTCCAACTTCTTCTTATTGCACGCTATGGCAGTGTACACACGCAAGCTTAGCGTGTATCTTGGCCACTCCTGAGAGCTAGGCAAGATTCCTCACGTCACAAGAAAGCAATGTTGCCAAATTGCAAGGTCGTTGCTAAGTCCACATAATTACGACATTTTGCTCCTGCGAATCCGGTTTGTGTGACCCTGAGTTGCGCCGCGCTGTTCGGATCGTTGTTGGAAATGTTTCTATGCTGGAGACGAAAAAAATATGCATTATATACAAACAGGCAAGAGAAAGCAAAAACACAAAATATAAAGACAAAAATAGTGTTCTTTCTTATTTGTTGTTCTCATACGAACGGATTTCCAAAATAACATTTCATTTCAAAAGAAGAAAAAGAAGAAGAAAGCAACACGCAAAGAGAGAAATTTCTTCGTGCACAAAGAAATTATGCACGACGAGAGATGGAGCATTGTCTGTGAATCTTCCCGTGACTAGTGCTGCCATCTCGTAGCTATTTCTGTAGTGATCACACTTTGCTGTTCTGCGTCGTTGGGAATTGAGAATCATGTATTGAGGAGGAAAAAAGTACGAAGTTTGAGGCCATGTACTACATTCGCGAAATTTTGTAGGGTATGACTTTGTTTACCAAGTCATTGGTGCACATGGTATTTTCAATGCAAAGTTAACTGCCGGAAATAAGGTAATGAAACGACAGAATTTTATTTTCTTCGAATGAATATATAGACAACTAAAGATAGTAAAGATGAAGTAGACCTATCTATACATTGCTGACCATGGACCCCTATCTAAAAGCGATACTGGAGTAATCGATGCCATAAAAAAACTAAATCAAGGAGCGGAGGTGCCAGTTAATCTCGATCGTCCACTTCCAGTTTAAGCAAATATGAACAAGTTTTAACTTCTACATGTTTTCTACGCTTATTATGGCTGTACGGCCAGTACTTTTATTTTTATTTTAAATCCTAAAAAAAAAAAACATATATTATTTACATCGTGTATGGTATGTATGTGTCTCACTAGAAAATTAAGGCACAACAGAAATAACGAGCCGCACAGCAATAACGAGCATAAAAAGCTGAGTTAGAACTGATAATTAATTTGGTCTGTATTGGATTAAACTGGAAGCTCACGATCAAGTTGACTGTTTCAACACTAAACGATCGTTCCGTAGAACTCGATGACACTGGCCAATGTACTTCCGGCCAAATAAAATCATTGAACACAACTGTAAAGTACTGGAGCGATCGTTCATATCAGTTAGTATCTGAAGGCACTATACAAGAGGGAGCAATTCACTTAGTTTATCTATATCCAGTTGAACCCCAAAAGCATCAAACTCTCAACTCTAACTTAGTGTTTGACGCTTGTTGTTGCGCTGCGTCCTTTGTCTCATTTACTTCTTAATTCTGGAGTTAACTTATATTTAAGATCTTTAGGCAACATTTTTCTAACGCCGTCTTGAGATACGCAAAATAATATGAATCGGATTTTCTATTATATGAGCTGTCCAGTATGAGCATAATTTGACAATTAAGGCGTTAATTAATGAAAAGACCACACAGTGACAACAAGCGTGATAAACAGAGTTGAAATGCTGATCCTAGTTGGATTTAAACGAAAATTGGCAAACCAGGTTAATTTAATTACATTTCCTCCTGTGTCTGATTTTCAGATACTGCCAACGAAACGAGACGAGAAAGAAATGTCTATAGAAAACGAGACGAGAGAAAACTCTCGAAATTCACAATATAAATCTTATCGAGACAAGACAATTTCAATCTCGCATTGTGTTCGACGCTGAATCAAGAACTCCAGTATTGTTAAGTACAGTTGAGAGGATAAAATAACACCATTCGTTGTATTCATTTCTTCTTTTCTATCGTCACACAAGTTTAAGAGGGCTCCTCGCTCCAACACGCCTATTTCAAACATTTTTCAAAATATTTAAAAACTAAGTGTACTTTCAACTCGTAAGTTCGTAGCGCATTAGAACTTACAAATTACTATGAAGCGATCTCGAGATATTGCCCATTGATGAGTCGTACGTTTTTAAAGATTATGACGTCATTATTTAATTGAAGTCTCAGCACTTAATTATTAATCGACAAGATTTCGAGATCGATGTCCATTGTATTTCATAGTAATTTGTAAGTTCTAGTGTGCTACGAACTTACATTTTTGATAGTACTCTTAGCTTTTTTTTTTTTTTTTTTGTTAATATTTTGAACAAGGAACCCTTTTTCGTTTTACGTCAGTTATTCACAGTTCAGTGCAGGTAAACAAAATTTAGCTTTCACGGACCAAAGTTCGTTTCGTATTTCAATAATGAGTTCAATTAGCTTTAAAAAAAATGTTAGTAATAACTTTAGGATTGTGTGCAGACACTTTCGAGACATTATTCTGTCCCAAAAGTGTCTGCACACAATCCTGAGGTTACTAGTAGAATTTTTTAAAAACTAATGGTACCCATTATTGAAGTACGAAACGTACTTTGGACCGTGAAGTTAAATTTTGTTTACCTGCATTGAATTTTGAATAATTGACGTAAAATAAAAAAGACGGGAAAACCCACTGCGATTGAGCCTTAAAACACAGAGGTTGGTTTTAAAGAGCACCTTCTCGCTGCAGTATTATTCCTTATTGGGTTAGGTTAGGTTAGGAAAGTCAGGTTTGGTTATTTTCTTTATTAATGCTCAATTTGAACATTTTACAAGTTAACGTACATTGCATTAGATTAGGCTAGGTTAGCATATGTAAAAAACAAAACAAAAAAGTTAGATATATTTTTTGATCATTAATCACTTTCATCGTTCGGAATAATATTCCCGCGAGAACGACGTGTTTTAAAGCAACTCTTCATTATCGTTTTCGAGATTGAAAAAAAAAAAATTCAATCTGCAAGAACTAGTCTGTCGCTCCTAAAAACGGAGGGTTGGGGTAACCCATTAATTACTAAACATACAACGAGGAGTCCGAAAATCTCATCCATTCTTTCCTCCGATGTGTCGTTTAGCCTGCAGAAAGAGAGAGAGAGAGAGAGAGAGAGAGAGAGAGAGAGAGAGAAGAGGCTATGTGCTATGGCACAAAAACATTGCTGAAATAAGATTCCGACTTAAGGCTCCTCGCTACTCCCACCCCCACTTTTTAAAAACATTTTTCAGAATATTTCAAAATCTAATAGCATGATCAAAATTTTAAGAAGATAGCTCTCTAGTACTTACAAATTACTATGAAATATAATGGACAGCGATCTCGAGCTCTTGTCCATTGATGAGTGATTCGTGGTCAAAGATTATGAAGTCATTATTTAATTGACAACTTATCACTCACGAATGGACAAGATCTCGAGATCGCTGTCCATTGTATTTCATAGTAATTTGTAAATACTAGAGACGTATCTTCTTATAATTTTGATAATGCTATTAGATTTTGAAATATTTTGAAAACTTAAAAAAAAGGGAGGGAGGTAGTAACGAGGAGCCTTAAGGCCGAGGTTTTTAACTTTGAATACGTAGTTTCAACCTATTACAAGTTAGCCCATTCACTTTCAATCGAAAAGAACATCTTTTTCCCCAGTGACGGGCTAATCTCTAGTTTTATTTTTTCGGTTTGACTTTATTACCGTTCCTTCTTCTATATGCCACCAAAGTATCATTGCCGTTTTACGGGTTGCATGAGGATCCAGGGGGATAACCACTCCAGGATCCAAACACCTGTATGTATACACATTCAAATTTTGGTGCAAGTTGGTAGTCGAACGGTGTGTAGATTTGTAGCAGAATTATATAATTTCCCAATGACCTCTATCTAAAAGCGATATTGGATTGACTGCTGTCATTGAAAGTTTCATGAATATATGAGAATGTGTGAGTCGAATGATGAAAAAATCATTTTTTGTTGAAATACGGTTAGTTGAAAGAACGAAAACCAAACGGCTACAGAAGAGGTAGCGTTATGTTGGAAAATATGATCCTCATGGCTGCAACATGAAGTGCACCACAAAGTTTTTAATAAACTAACAGAAGATGAAAGTCTCAATTACAAAAAGACGTAATGCTTGGTGAAAGTGACATTCTTCAGGTTTAAGGTAGAACTCGATGAAATATCCCGACAGAGTTTTATACTCTACATGTGCCGACTGTCTCAACAGTAATTGAACCTACTGTTTCATAGTGTGTAACTATAATGCTAAATTACATATAGCCCTCTATGTATTGAGAAATTTTTAAGAAAGTGAACCAAAGATCAATCATCATTTAGGGAAGATGGTAAAAAAATATTGCCAGAGTCTCATCTTCTTCTTCCACCTCCTCCTCCTTTTCTTATTTCTACAAATTATGAATATTACTGTACAAAGTTCATTTATGTAACATACTGCAACACTTCTCTGAGTCGCTACTATGGAAATTAGTGATGAGCAAAAGCAAGACCAAGACTAAGACCGTAGCGGTCTTGGTCTTGGTCTTGCACACCCAGTCTTGGTCTTGCATCGGTATCCCTGGTCTTGGTCTTGCATGCAAGAGTCTTGCAAGTCTTGCTTTTAAAAAAAATATACGTTTCATACGTAAATTTTACACCGGATATAGATAATAGTAAAAGCTATGCGTATCATTGACTGCCTTAATGCGTCAATAGTTACGGAAATATGTTTTAATGTATTGTTTATCTTCATGTAAGTGTACAGAATAGAACTACCGAAGTTCAATTTCGTTTTAATTTGAACAACATCAGTAACATTTTATTATTTTACTTTTAGTTTACTTGCTGTTTTAGGCACACAGTTATGTTTCGTAAGCTTTGACAGAATGCAATCATGGATTATCGAAAATGATGTCCAAAATAATTTAGACATTGAAGTTCTTCTTACCTTATAACAATGCATAGAACTGTGCTCTCTGTCATCTTCTAGTCACTGTTCCAATTATTTACCATTCTCCGTGCTCCAGGTAAGTTCCAAAGGAAGACCAAACATACACGGATATTGTGTTTAACTAAAACTTACAAGAGAACTATTTTTACTGTTCAGCGAGTTTTGACTTCGGACCTTATTTGAATCATACAGATAGCGAAAATGACACGCACAGACTCACACTCTGTCATATATTTGTGTCGGCGAATAAGTTGAGTTGTGTAATTTGAGCGACTTTTAAGCAGTAAAATCAACCTTGAAGGTGAAACTTTATATTAAGTAAATGAGTTATCAGATGCATTTCCGTAGGTAATTTTACGTGTAGAACACAAATTTCACCATGAAAATGTTCGCAAATTGAATGTTTTTTATACAAACTCCAGTTTATGATCGAAAATGAACAAAATTCCATAGAAAGTAATGCTGTAAAGGAACAACAATACAAGTGTGGGAAAGGGGAAGGTGGGCAGGGGATTATAAATACATAAAAAATAATGGTTCCTAATACCTTTTGGGGGGTCTAGGGCGCTTGCAATCGCTAAATCACTGATCTACTACACGGTTATTTAATGCGGACATTTTAAATAATACAATTTGAATTTTTACTTTCGTACGTACATTTTTTCATCGCATCTCCTCTTTGGTGTGTAATTCCGGAACAAAATTGCAACACTCTCGCTTCTTCTGCGCTCTCTTCGTTTACGTACATTTTCAATACCCCTTACCATACAAACATTATCATAACTATATTATACACTAAAATTATAATTAATAATTAGAACAGTAAACATTTTTCAAAATACTTACGAAAATAAATTCTCGTTTGTCATGTCACATCTTATATTTGTTCCAAACATCTTATTTAACATACACGCTTACTATTAATTTTTTGAAAGTTAAATATTTGAAATAACTGTGGTAAGCACGAGTAAACGCAACTGATTTGATAATTTTTATAAATATTCGAAATTGAACTTTAAAATGAAACAGTTAAACAATAATACTAATTATAGTGAATTAACAAGTTCTAAAAATGAAAATAAGCATAATGAATTGATTTTCAGTCTAAGCAGACTTCACTTTCTTTGATTTTTCATTAAAAAGTGATTCAATCAATTTGTTCCCCATCATTTCACGTTTTCGTCTATTATTTAAAGATAAACGTAAACAAATATTAAGTGCGTTATTATTATTTAGTTTTTTAAAGTTCAACAAACAAATTCTAATTTTACTTATAATTACAACATATTTATTACAAACGTTATAATTGTAAAATTCCTTTTTTTAAAGAACTAATTTTAAGAACGTAACGGAGCCCCCAGGCCTTGCGGAGGTCGCCAAATTGCGAAACCACTGGGCATCGGAACGATTTTGCTACGCATCTCCATGAGGTGCACTCGCTTTTTTGCTATGCTCGCTCCAGCGCTTCGCTTCTTTCTTAAAAACCGTGTAGTCGATCAGTGGTTTAGCGATTGCAAGCGCCCTAGACCCCCCAGAAGGTATTAGGAACCATTATTTTTTATGTATTTATAATCACCTGCCCACCTTCCCCGTTCCCACGTTGTATTGTTGTTCCTTTACGGCATTACTTTCTATGGAATTTTGTTCATTTTCGATCATAAACTGGAGTTTGTATAAAAAACATTCAATTTGCAAACATTTTCATGGTGAAATTTGTGTTCTACACGTAAAAGTACCTACGGAAATGCATCTGATAACTCATTTACTTAATATAAAGTTTCACCTTCAAGGTTGATTTTACTGCTTAAAAGTCGCTCAAATTACACAACTCGACTTATTCGGGACACAAATACTGCATATGACAGAGTGCGAGTATATGCGTGTTATTTTCGCTATCTATATGCTTCAAATAAGGTCTAACTCCAAAAACATGTCCGAAGTCAAAACTCGCTGAACAGCAAAAAAAGTTCCCTTGTTAGTTTTGTTTTCGTCTAAGAAGCACTAATGTCCACAAACCCAGACAATTGACGATAGTGAGACTAGTCATGGCTCAAGCGAGCTCTGGGAGAAGAGTGATAGAAAGTATAATTACTTACAAATTTGAATTTGAATTTATTTAAGCCTAACAGGCATCTATGGCCTAAGGATTGGGAGAACAATGAGAAAGTTAGCTGCCAGGGCTTTGAGTTAAGGTACCATCCCAGCATTCGCCTTATGGGACTGAGGAAAACTCTAGAAAACCTCAGCCAGGATGGCTCGGTAAAATTACTTACGAGTTTGTGGACCAATACTTTTCTGTTGAATAAATGTATCAAAGTAAACCTGCTGAATTTGAAGCATTTCTGTGCTCAATACAAGCTCACACGTCTGTTACCTCTAGCTTACTCTGAAGTGACTTTTGCGTTGCATCCAAAACCATAGCCTACATCTAGTAATATTCCTCCCGACTTTATCTACAAGTGACGAACAATTACCAAGTGTACTGCAAAAACTATTGTTTTATTCAGACTCAATTCTCCGTAGCATAACACATAAAACAGAACTCAGTTTTCAGTAACACATATCAACACACATTTTATAAAATCGACTAGTAGCTTAGAACACAAAGACTTGGTTACATAAATCAGTACAGACTCCGAACTGACCATAATCCACCTTTATGTGAATCAATAGATCATA
The DNA here is from genome assembly GCA_022664845.1 of Lepisma saccharinum. NCBI lineage: Eukaryota > Metazoa > Arthropoda > Insecta > Zygentoma > Lepismatidae > Lepisma > Lepisma saccharinum. The sequence goes on along the minus strand of JAGDQP010007664.1, from coordinate 19,106 downwards.
CCACGACAAACCTAACATCAGAAAAGGCAGGACATCAGACTTCCTTTTTCTCTTTATCCAAATTATCCTTAAGGAGAATGCAAAGCCAAGATCTTCAACAAGAGATGGCAGTACTATCTCCGTATGTGTTTAATGTATTTTTATCGTTGCACGAAATTTCAATGTTGCTCCTACAAATTCAATCCTAGAGAGTTCAGACTTTCAGGGAAGAAAGTTCATAAGTAATTCAAGAGTTCTATCCTTGCCGATGTTTCATTTTCTATCTTGTTCATTGTTGAAATCGTTTCAGTGTTATTATGCCCATAACAATGAAGCTCTTTTATTGTCAATCATTGTTAATTTTGTATTTATTCTTAAATTTTCATTTTTGTAATCATATTTCTATAATTAACTTTTATATTTTATTCTGTTGTAAAGTCTAAAGAATAATAAAGATGGCGGGCAGAGAATCTCAACACGAACTCCTTTTAGCAAAGCAATATACGGCAAAACACACACACTTACGGAAATTATGACGTAGACCTATTGTTCTACTTTCCTTTAAGCGGCCATTTTGTGCATTTTTAAGACATCATACGATCATCACGTGAAAGCACTAAAACGCACAAACAAGAGAGCAATGAACTATATTAACCTAATTATTTCGTCACTTCAAGACCGTATATAAAGGACCCCGACAGACCAATCGATCTGCTATCTCACACAGCCGGTCCATGCTGTCACTCTGTACCACAGTTCTAGAAGGAAGCCAAGAAACATAGAAGGAAGTCTTGAACAGTTTAAATCTCATCTTAAAAGAAGCAGTCAATTTTAATACAAGTCTTAGAAGCCCTTTCAAGAACACAACTTTCAACTTTATTTTCCAAGGTATGTTTCAAGGATTTCTTAAAACATTGGTGCTTAAATAGTTTCATTGCCTGAACGATTTGTGTGCTCTGCTGAATATTTTAGAATTGAATATAGTTTTTCGGTGTGTGCTGTATCTTATTTGTTCATTAATCTTCGAGTTGAGATTCTGCGCCTTTTTAGGGAAAATGTAAAATCTTGTTATCCATTTTTTCCTACAGCTAGAATATACTCTATCCCAGAAGTTACCATTATATTAGAGCTAATTTCCACTTAACTTACGTTGAACGTCCCTCTCGTATTTGCGAATGCTCAAACCTTTATCTGAGTTACGCTCGAGTAGACTTCTCTTTAGCCCCCAAATAACAAAACCTAAAGTCTACATAATATTTGCCCCCACAAATAGAGGAATAATTTCTCTATAATTGAACACAATTGCAAGAAGAAGCCAGACGTTCACATTATAGATAATGAGAACACGCTGTGTTCACACCCGTCTCTGTTTTTCCTTTTCTTCCACCACATACTGAAGAATGAATCATTACATCGTTGAAATATCTATGCAACTCCACAGTACCAAATATTTTAACTCAGCTGAGACGAAGATTTGGCATGCGGCTAAAATACAGAGTCCGGCAGGATGGTATGGTGGCTTAGAAAAGACTGTCATGGACGCTGTGATGGGTCGAATATGAACTAGAATGATTGAATGTACTCGTTGTCACATGCCATTTCAGTAGCAACGAAGCCTTGGTCTGTAGCGCGTCGCGTGTTTGTTTACAACACTTTCATTGAAAAGGGTCGTTCTGTAGTGAGGATGTCGCGTGGCCTCCTCAGTCACCAGACCTGTCACCTTGTGACTAATTTTTATGGGACTACCTGAAAAGTAAAGTTTACATAGACAAACCACGCACTCTTGAGGCCCTTTCCGATACCATAGCTCGAGAAATTCCAAAGGTTCCGGGTGCCATGCTAACAAGGTTTATGGACCATTTCACCAGTCGTGTTCAATAATGCTTCAATAAAAATGGACGCCACCTAACTGATGTGATTTCTCGCAGCTGAGTATTTTTTTTTTCTACTTATGTTTCAATATGTAATCTCTAATAGCATTTCAACATTAATGGATGATAAGAATAAATTCTGAAATTCGTTCAAAAATAAGTGTGTGATAGTCTTTTCAGAAACACCATACCTCCCTGCCAGACCCAATACACGACATAGGACAACGCAGTTGTCAATCCGAAAGAAATCTAGTTCGTTTTCTTGTACATATCTGTTGAAATACAGGATTATTGTACGTTCTCTTTATAGATAATCACGTTGTCAGAAAACGAACTTTACATTAAAAGGCGGTTGTCTGGTTTTGTAGGAAAACAGTGAACGTTCTGGTGGAAGCGGCCATAGAAACCGGATCGTTCGGTCATTGTCACTTTCCTTTACCAACTAAGCGATGAAGTCAGAGCGCAATCGTCTCATTTTCAAGTTTTTGAAGAACATATTTTTGAAGTCGTGTACTTACATAGAACTAGAGTGACAACTCAATTGCACTGCACTGCATGATCGTAATACTCCCAGAAAACCTTGTCCGCGCGCGCTGTGCTGAATTTTATCGGTACGGACAACGTAGAGCAATTAACGTGTACTGTCGGGGAATGTTTTAAGAAGCGACATTTTGTAGTTTGCTGTTGTGTTAAGAACATAAAGACAATATACAGTCCATATCCAACAAGTAACTCTTCTTCGGAAGTAGACAGACCAACCGCTACATTAAAATCACTGTATTTGGATGACCTCTTATTAATGGATACGTATCGATATGATACAAGTGTGTACACAATGGAATCCCATAAAAATGTAGATTAGCAGATAGCAGCTTGCACATTTACTTCTTTCCATGATATTGGTTACGCCCTTGTTACTATAAACGTTAAACGTGCAAGTTAATCACACCTTTTTCCATTTTGTGAACAATCCAACCTTACCTGTAATAGAAGAAATACTTCTGTACGTGTAATATCAAGGACAATTGCAATTCTTACATTCCGTTGTAACAGATCCTATTGTTATTATCAATATATCCTATTGTAATACTTATCCTATTATTAGTTGAAGTAGTATGGTATTCCAGGTTCATTGTAGAGGATCCGTTCGAGATTATGACTACACCGAATGTATGTTTTCAATTACAAAATAAGTTGGAACAATTGAAACACCCTTACTTAAACTTTAGAAATAGAGTTTGTTAAATAAATAACACAACTAAAATCAGTTACTTCAGGACTTTACAGTTCTAGCTCAATCGCCGGATAATCGATTAGTAATATGTGAAGAACATATCTCACTCAATCCAATGTAGACCAACAGTAGTTGTTGATGTAGTAGTGCAAACGGTTGGGTTGATTCAGATTGATAATTGTCAAAGATGAAATAAGAGTGAGTGTGTTGAAGCATAGAGTTAAGAAATTATAGAAGTAACTAAGAATGAGAGCACAACAGCAAACGATGATCACTTACACAACGTGAAATTACATGAAGATATGAAGACATGCAGAAAGAGAAAAGGAAGTAAAGCTTACAGGGAGAAGGATTTTGATATGACATTGCCTAGCCATAGATTAAGATCTAACTGATAATCAATTTTATAATAATATTGCAGCAGTAGTATTTAAGCAAGGAAACATCACTCAATGTATTTCGCAACGTGATGTACCAATTGATATTGGACAGCGAAACTTGTCGAATGAGAACCTCATTATAGAAAAGCTCCCAGTCGTCTACAAAGCGCTGTAGGAGGTTAACAGTCTAATGGAAATTGCGATAAAGTAAAATATGAAATAGCCAAGTTGTCGTCTTAAGTGAAGTTAGAGGATATTTCCACGAATCGAATCATTCGTGTCAATGTGGCGGACGATATCAAGATGATTGAAACCTGAGAAAATTTCAATTCAGACAACGGCAGTTATTACTGTTACGATTTACGAGGTAGTTGCCTTAAGTTCAGTGGACAGTGATGAAAAAAAGACACTTTTTTTTAAAGGAAAACCGAGAATGGTGCAGCTTGAAAATTAGCTGAAAACAATGGATCAAATCAGGATAAATCAAAAGACAGAAGTTAGTAAAAGTAAAGAGACAGAAGAAAGACCAAATAAAGAAGACAAATGTATGAAAACGATCCGCATATTGGGTTATACTGACATTTTAGAGAAACCGGAATATGTTGCAGTGAAACCTGCAAAAGAAGGATCAAATAGATCTTGCAAACAATGGAACAATGCAAATAAGAACTTTGAATTTTCGGATGTATTACTGATATGTAAACTTAATATATTACGCGTATTTCTGGGTTTGTTAATTACATTATTCTTTATATTTCAAACTTGAACCCGAGCAATGCATGCTTTCGTGAAGTGATAGTGCCTAAGACAAACTTTCTTATGACTCTTTCGCAATGAAAAGAATTGCTGAGGAACCCGGAAATGCCACACTCGAACTCACAAAATATGAGTATCCTGAGTAATAATATTTCTTAACACATTCTGTAACATTAAAAGTTCACAATATCAAACGTGCTTCAAATGTATGAGAATATTTTTCTGCACAAAAATGTACCATTAAAAATAGCTAAAAATTACCAGACTGAATTCACTACTTTTTGACTTTCATCACCAATGACTCAATTTAATTGTTTTTTCATGACTTTCATGACCTGTAATGTGCAACAATGCAAATGAGATCGTGTAATAATAAGTGTTGCTGATTATTATCAATGTTGAATATTGTTCTTATTGTTATGTACGAGTGCTATTACGTATTAACATCGTCGACTAAGGATGTTAGCATTTCCACAAGGAATAATGTCAGATAACGTGAAAAGTGTGTTAGGTTCGGAGTAACTTTAGATACACCGCAGCATCTAAGCTATTTAGCTACACGACTACTGAACGAGAATACCTTTTCTTAGATATTATCAACCCAAATATTATTGCACGAGTTAACGTAAATCTTAATTAAAGTACTGACGAAGGCAGACAGACGTGAGATGAAAATATCAAACACGTGGATCTAAATCAAAGAATAAGGGGTAAAGTAACATCATGGACGACGACTTATGCCTTGTTTAGATTACTAAGATTGTTACGATGGTAAAAATCATGGTTGAAATAACTTACGTTTAGACTACGGAATGTAACTTGGTTATCGTGCTTGTACTGCCGTTGCCAGGAAAGAAACAGGCTACAGGATTAGAGTAAATAATCTCCTTTTTCCATACTCTAAGGATACATGGCAGAGGTTTAAATTATAAAATACTGAACATAAATGTATTTATTGTAGCGTAACATTTTGCAGATTAGTTCTGCCATCATTCTTTTATTCTTTAAAAGTGATACGCACCACTAGGATACTATATATTTCGAGAAAGAAAGAAATAAACTCACGAAGTGAGCTGCGCTTAACGGCCATCTTGCGTTTAGATAACTAGCACAAGAAAATAACCGTGCTAAGTTGATGCTGGTTAAATTTGAAACCCGCGTTAACGGTAACTACCGTTTACATTACTAAAATGATCTTGGTTAACGTTGACTATGGTAAGATGTTAGTAATGTAAACAAGGCAGATACAACAAACATCAAATTTAGAGAAGACATAGATCAAGTATGCGGTTTCATGTAGTATGTGGAAAGTATAATCTGTGAACATTACTTTAATATAGGGGAAAAGTGCCATATTTCGGATACTTGTTTTTTCTAACTTAGTTGAAGACATTCTATAAAAGATAATTGTTATATATTTACAGTTTTGGAAGCTCATATATATTTTTATTGCCTTTTATGTGCTTTTGTCCAAATGTTTAGTTCTGCTCTAAAATAATACGTAATTGAAATTTTAGTTAAAAATGCGTAATTCATAACGTTTGAGAAGGTTTCCTAATTCCGGATATTAGCGGTTTCTAATTTCGGTTAGAGAATGAAGACATTGAAATATACGACTACGAAAATGTTTAGTCCTTTATTAAATATTTGAGAATAAATTGAAGTTCAAGAAAACAAAAAATAAAGCATGAACTACTTTTGCAAAGTACCTGACAGATATTTCGTAATATAAACAGAAATATGAGATAATAAGTAAGTAGCCCTAACATGAAATTTCAGCCTAGTAACTCAATGATGATGAAAGCTAGCAGTTTTCTTTTTTAAATGACAAACAATTGTTCAGTGCATAGACTAAATTAAGGATAAATGCTTCAAAATATAAAGAAAAAAAAAATCAAATGAAAAAGTTCATTAGTTGCAGTATCCAAAATTTGGCAGCCTCAACATATTTTATCTTCCTTGGCTTCACTTTACTTTGAAGTCATCGATCATAAAGGAAGCAAACACTCATACAACTAGTTGACTGCATGTAATCTATCTAAACCCATCACATAAATACCCAGTTAATTTACCGTTTCCTTCTGACATCCACAATTGTAGAAGTACGATTAAAAAACAAAACAAAAAACAAACAAATCAAAAAACCAAATACACAAGACCAGAGACGCAAGAAATTACCAAGCAAAAACCCATGCACAGAAATGGCGAACAAGGGTTGCAAGAGCTTCTCGCAGAGCTGACTTCTTCCACTGGAGGGTAGCACTCTGGAGCCTTGAAGCGAAGCTATCCGAAAACAGGAAAACATCCGAAATATTGCTAATTTATCCGACTGTTCTGCATGTTTATCTATTGAGACACTAATTTTTTTTACAGCGTTCTTTGTTCAAAAGCTTTTCCCATATAACTTGTGCGTTGATAAGCAAATTATATCAAACTAATCTCTCATGTTGACAAGCTATCAATCAAGAGCTTGGTTAAGATATTCTAATATTAAACAACTTAATAGAAGTGAAATGACTTCTATTACCAATTCAACCTAGCTTAATATACGGCAATAAACGATTGTTTGTAAATATAATAGTATAGTATTAGATATCAACATTCATATGGATATAATTACAGTCGTGGACCAACATTCCAATGCATTAAGTTCTTTCCGAAGAAGCAATATCAGTCAACACGATATAACAGAACTGTACTTGAAATCTATGCATAAGCATATCGTCAATTCTACAAACAAGGGTTAGCAACGCTTCCAGTCTATCACAAGTATATTAAATAATCTTGTAAGTCACTCCAAATAAATTCAACTCAACTTTACCTACATACACTAAGATATGCAGTAAAGAATATGCGTTTCTTTGACCAAGCAGTATATATCTCAACCACGACATATCTTTAATAATGATATGTCTACATCTAGAACATAATATTACGTTCATAGGGAAAATGCATTCGGTCTTTACGTGATATTGGCGTGTTTCTTCTTGGAACGAATGACCGCTTCCTTCCCACAACAGATAATGGACGTTTTAATTTATTTTTAAGAGAGAAGTGAATAGGTGAATTAAAAAAAGAAAGCAACGTTAATAAAATGGACTTAGTGATGTATACACATTCTAAATATTAACTACACAGAATATTAAATTTTCTTTGTGGGCCACTCATATGAATCTATACGACGTGATTTCTTAACAAGAGTTAACGACATGGAATGTTCTTTTGTAACAAACACAGGCTTTCTTTTACCTATTTCAATAATGGAAGAAACTATGTTTAATATTACCTCCTGGTTTTCACCACATCATTCAACACTCGATCAACAAGAACAAAGTTTGTAAGGTCCGAACAATTAGTTCCCTTTCTCTTAAATATCATTCCCTGTCAACGGGCAAAACTATCGAGCTCTACGTAAACGATACTGGAGTGACTACTTAGGGTCAGTTCTACAATTGATGGCTAAGCTTCTGGCCAGGGCTAAGTTGAGGCCAACTCTCATTTTGCGTGCTCTCATTGGCCAAAATCAGACTTAGCCTCAACTTAGCGCTGACTAGAAGTTTAGCGGTCGATTGTAGAACTGACCCTTAGTGTTGAAAAATAAACGCCAGAGCAAATAGTTAAACTCCTTTGTCCACTTCCAGTCCAATCCAAATTTTCAGTTCTAACTCAATTTTTTAAGCTTAATAACGCTGTGTGGCCCGATTTTTTATTTAAGTCTTAATTCGTCAGTTATTCATGTAAGAGTATATCGTACTCTGCATAGAATAAAAAATACTGCAAATAATATTTACATTTTTTTTGCCAGAATTAAGACCTAAATAAAAAAACGGAACACAGCGTTATTAAGCGTAAAAAACTAAGTAAGAACTGAAAATTTGCTTCATATTGGTTTAGACTGGAAGTGGACAAACGAGACTAAGTGTGCTCTTCGCTCCCTAGCTTCATATATTCATGAAATTTTCAATGGCTGCAGTCAATCCAGTATCGTTTTTTTGATAGAGGTCATTGGGTCAAAACTTTACATTAATTAACTACTACACTTTTAATAAAACAAATAAACTTGGTATTCCTTTTCCTTAATTTAAAATAATGTTTACCAATATTAAATTCAAATCGTACATGTGGGATGGTGAAAAGAATTCATTATGCATTACACATGCCTTTTTTTTATTAGCATTAAGAAAAATATTCTGTGCATTTTTGTCAAAAAATGAAAGTAAACCACGGTGTAAGATAAGTTATCTTACACCGTGAAGTAAACTATTAATTGTTTTCACCATAGAGGTAGGAATAAAATAGAGAAAGCTTTCACGACGTCACATGAAGCCAAATTACAGTTCAGCGGCAGCCATAATGTATGGTTCCATTAGAGTTCCTCTATACCAGGTACTATGGGTCATTCGGTGAGCTTTCTGAAACGGACTGTTCAGCACAACACATCTGGGACATTTTCAAGCATTGTACAATTGTCAATTCTATGCGAAACAACTGTCTTTCGAACAGCGATAGCTATTTTGGAGCTTTCATCTGACACGAGCGCTTCTCAATAGCTTTCTCTTTCCATAAGAAAGAATGAGAGAGCAATACTCGGTATAGAGGGCCTCTAAATATGGGGCCACTCAATGTAGTGGAAGTGTCCCGTACCTTCCGTCTTTTGGTTTCACTCCCCTCGCATTACCTCTATTATATTCCTAACTCTATGGTTGTTACCATTATCAAGAAAAAGAAATAAAGATTAATTGTTTTTGTTCGTTGTCAAATGTTGGAATATTGTTCGTGATAGAATGTTTGAGCATCTGCGACTCTGAGAAAAATATACTTTGAGATGTTCAGAAGTATTTAGCGCATATCGTGTGGATATGAATCATCATACAATGTATTGTGTTAAAACTCAACAGACAGGTGTTTGTTATTTTGTCTATCTAAGTATAGCAATCTTACTTTAGAACTATAGTGAGATGCAGATATCTTCAGAACTGAATAATAGCAAAACTAAACTAACCTCGGCAACCATACATACATAATTCTAGTATTACAGTATATTTGGTTCCGAAAGAGCCGTGTGAATTTTGACTCATAGCTCTACTCTTTCGAATTCCAGAAGACAAATTCGAACAAGGTAAAGGCGAAATGTGGTGAACTTAAGATAAAAGATCTGTCTTCCAACATCGTCTTACGTAGAATAAACTGAGAAAGTCAACACATCATCCACTACACAATGATTTACTTCTAGGTACCCAAATCAATTAAATGCTGTAAAACTCGGGGAATATCGTCTCTCTATATTAAAATTTAATACAGAAGTTGACAAAATTAGACAAAATAATGTCTTCAAATCTAACCATACTTAACTTAACCTAAGATTTCAGTGATAGATCTCATCTACTTCATCTAGATCATAGTTCAGAGATCTTCACCAGTTCCATAAGAGAAACTGGTGAAAGAAGCGAAAGATTCAACAAGACAGGTATAACACTCTCCATTAATCCCGATTGGGTACTTTATTTTTGTCATTAGGTAAATTGTTGGATAAACCGGAAATGGGATTTTCCGACTTTGCATCACATTCATGATCGCTTAACCTTACTGATAGGTATCGCTTCGTTGAATTTGAATTTGATTTTTAGATCTTTAGAGTTTAAACAACTTTAGCTAAGGCCGGATGGATGATAATGGAATGAATACTTGGTGGAATGAAACGGGAGCACCCCGAGAAAACCCACGCACACGGTGTTTGTCCATCACAAAGTCCACATAGCATGAGCAGTGATCGAAATGGGGACTTCATACACCAGAGGTAAGCGCTGTACCGCTAAGCCACCGTATCGCTGAGGAATCATAAACAACATAGAGCTACAAATGTCAGTATAATAGCTTTTATAGCTAGTGAATGATTTTTCATTTATTTTAAAAAGAAGAATATAAGGCTGAAGTGAGGTTGTGTGTGTGTTTCTTTCATGTTTTCTTAATTCGTTGTGTTATTTTGGGAAATATGGACAGGCGGACGAGTTTAACTTAATGAGGCTAAAGTGGTCACATCAAAGTTGCAACCGATCCCTATTCTAACCACTTTGTATTCCAATAGAAATCAAACCATCTGATTATTGGAAGGATTAAACGTTGTGCCCCCTAAGAACTGTATTTTTTTCAGATATGAGATTTAAAAATGTTGGATTGTCCAAACCGGTGGTGGTGGTGGACCGGTGTAAGTGATACTAACCGAAGGTTTCCTATATACAAGCTCGTAGCCAAGGCCAAACGCTCAGCCCCCTACCGATACATAGAGTATGTATGTGTTAATATTGTCATAGCCTTGGCACCCCTATATACACCGTAGTATGTGAAATTTGTTATTGTGTTTTAAGTTCATAGGCCAAAAAAAGCGATTTTATCGGAGTTTTCTAACTCATGCGTGAATTTTGATTAAGAATGGAAAGAGCTCAATTCTTTCTAGAAGAAAATCTAATTGACAATCTAGTGAATTGTGTGTCATTTACGTAGCGCCAATGTCTGACAAAATTAAATTCAGAGGTGTAGCGCCGACATCTGACAGTATCCGGACCTGAATTTCAATTTATGCTTCTTCTGTAACTTAATTTGACATTTGTCAACGTTAATTGGCACTCACATAACCTTCACCTGTCAGTAAAATCTGAATCTGCCCCTGAGAAATGGAAAAACTGGAGTACAATCTTGCAAAGATGAATTGCAAAGATGAGATGAAGATGAATTGCAAATGTTTGAAAATAAGACGACGTGACTCAGAGTGGAGCCGGCCGAGTAACCGTGCGGTCTGAAACATTACTCAGAGTGGAGGAAGCTACATAATGAAGAACTTCATGAATTATACGATTTGCGCGATATTATAAAATAATGAAATTAGGACGATTAAGATGGGCCGCTCACATGGGGAAGAACTAAAACTAAGTTCCATCGTGGTTTAGTCCAGCGGCCAGTAACACTTCTGTATGCAAATCATTGCAGGGAGGAAATTATTATTGGATTGGTTAATTAGATGCATGAGAAGCATAAAAATCTTGGGTGGCTCCTCCACTCCCACACTTTTTCAGGAATGACGTCAATCAAAATGGCTACCTGATAACCCTGATATGGCTTAAAGTATCCAAATGGAACGTCCTAGAGACCTAAAAATGAAGTAAATCTACCAGAATTTGCTACCTGCCATAACTTGGGATTCATGTACATAAAATGTAGATTAGTACTATAGTATATATAGATTAATACTTTATAGAGTGAAGTTAATTGTGAATAACAATTTTCTAATGCATCCTTTCTTTTTTCTTTCAGGAGTTAATCAGGAAAAATGAACCCAATTAAACTAACAAGGCTCGACATTAGTGAAAGTTCTAGAATAGACGCCTCTTCTGTTAGAACTTGTATTATTTGCAACATTGCTTACAATTCTGTCACTACAACGAAAAATGGACGTCAGAAAATCAGAGAGGCAGCTGCTATAAAAAATGTCATAGTAAACGAAAGATTGTCAAGTATTCCTCCTGATGTACTATTTTACTATCATGTCAACAACGAATGCTATAAACAGTATTGCCACAAGAAAGCTTTGGAATTCTGTGTTAAAAGACAGACTGTGAAAGATTGTGACAAAGTTGAGGATGATGATGTTCTGTGTCTTCAAGTGGTATCAACTTAAATCTTCAAGGAAGAGGTCTCGACGATCTAATCCTAGTAGTACAATTCCTCTCAGAAATAGATTGTGTGTAATTTGTAACTGCAAATTCCACCGAGGAAAATATGAAAAATATCGAATATGTGAGTCACCACGAGTTAAACGATTTTTGAAAGCCGCAGTTTTCTTCTAAGACTCAGTTTTCCTTCGAACGTGTGACTTACAGGATGTTGAAAGCGTTTTTGGTGCATATATTTTGTGCCATGACGATTGTATTTCTACATACGTTCGCCTTTATGAACGTGAAAATAAAAAATCAGAAAACATGCCAAGAGGACAAACAGAAAAATTTCGAAAATTGCAGTTGTTCCAAAGTATTACTGATGGACTTGAGAATGGCTTAAAGAATGGTTATGGTTATACTGTCAGCTATGTTCGTGACAAATTAAATTGTAGTTCAAGTGAAGTACATTTTAACATTCGAGAAGCGAAAGTGTTTCTGTGCAATCACTTTGGAAGTAACATAACGTTTTCCACTTATATTGAGCCTAATAAGTCATCTATGTTTTTATCCTCTGAACTTACACCTGAAAAAGTTGCTGATGTAATTCGAAGCTGCAATCCTATAACAGACCGTGCTCACATATTGAGGGACTGTATTTAAAACCTTGACTGACAAGTTCTGTGATAATATGGACCTTCAAGATTCTTGGTTTTCATTTTTTTTCTACATTATTTAACATTGATCCCACTGAGACAAATCTAATGAAACCAGAAGGACACCTAGAGAAGGGTACATCTGTAAATACTTGGGCATTAAAAATACATGCATTACTTCAAATCATGTACTACTATGTATTTCACAGAGGACGAAAGAAAACTCCACTGCACGTAATGAATGCACACTAAAATCAAAAGAGCGGATTCCGCTCAAATCGAGCTAAAAAGTGACCGCTCGTTTAGAGCGAATTTTCATCGGAGCAGATGATAAATTTCCGCTAGAGAAAAGAGCGAAAATCTGTGGTAGTCTATTTCAATGGAAACCTAGATATTGTATTTGTATAGATGAATTTCCATCTATTCAGATACAATTTACATCTTGTGAACATGAAAATGACGCAATAAAATGTACAAAAGTGCGAAAGGGAGCATTAATTCATATGTACTAAAAAGAAAAGTACCGTACTTGTGAATGAAAATGAGTAAAATAAAACTAAACCTGGAGGAAATTTGAACCCGGTACCGTCCGATTAGCTATCCAACGCGTTAACCCCTCAACCAAGGGTCCAACTGCGAGAATGCGTCCTCGGAATTGTTTCTTTCGTCTCGTCAGCTACTTGATTACAACGTTGAAAGATTTCTTGTACGTACATATCTTACTCCTGACGTTTTTTGGTGTATTTTACTAACGGAAAAATTTTAAAGTTCTGTTTTCTCATTTTTAACTATACATAAAGCTATAAATTTCACAGTATAGCTTATTCTTTCGATAACCTTTGCTTTTACAAATGGCGAAGACCAATGTTGACTAGTAGCCATGCCCATGATGCATTGCAAATCGCTCTAAAAAGAGTGGAATTCAAACCGATCTACAAAGATGAGAAAATTCACTCCTAAACGATGAGAAATTGAAGCACCAAATCACTCTAAAAAGATGAGAAATCGCTCTTTCACCTTTGACGACTCAATAGAAAACCGCTCTTTTAAGAGTGAAAAAATAAATTACATCGAAAAGAGCGAAATTCCATCTAGAAAGAATACATTTTCCATCCAACGCGATAATGTTTTGTTAGAAACCACTTTTTTTCGATCGAAAATTCCGCTCGAAAAGGAGCGATCCCGCTTTTCCATCTAAAAAGAGTGAAAATTCCGCTCTTTTGATTTCGTGTGTGGACAGGCAATTCATGAGAAATGTAGAAGTAAAACTCTAATCACTAGTTTTAATCACTTGGGATTATGTCTCAGCAATGATGAAGTTTTGCGTGACCATAGTGCCCTTGCACAGTAAATCAGAATGGAGATGTTCCTCTTCCCAGTTACTTCAGAAGTGACATATATACAATAGCGGCATTTGACAATTTTGATCACGAAGAATCGACATTTACTGGATTAGGAGGCACACACGATACAGTGTATTTTCTTTTTCAGGACAAACCTTTACATACTTTCCGAAAGCCTCTTTTATCTGAAACCAGTGTTGTGTACAGGCAAAGGACATTTCACGACATACTACCCTGCCAGGAACTGCAGCTATACATTAAGCCAACAAGACGACCCGATCTACCAGACGATTATCATGTTGATTCACATAAGTATGCACTGGATAAAGATAAATTGAAAGCTTATGAGAGAAAATACATGATTTGGAATTTTTCTAGGATTGCACATACTGATGGTACTGAGAATCAACTGAGTGATCCACCTATTGAACAACCGGTACCATCCTGGAGTTCATTTAATGCACTTGTAACTGATGAAAATCTGCAAATAAAGCAGGTGAGAATTTTACCTGTAATACCAAATCCAGTAACAAAACATGAAACTGTTTACACTGCACTTTGCAATTTCCATAAAGTACTCTTGCAGCTGAAACAGAAACATCTTGCCATAGCTTGTGATGAAGGTGATGAAATATATGATGCGTACAGGCTAAAACGTTATGTTGAGAAGACTGCTCGCATCTGGGATACTATACACCACATAAAATTTGGAACATTTAGTCCAAAAAAGAAAGTGATTACTAACAGTGAAGAAAAACAAAAATGTACCAACATCAAATCAAAAGCTGCAATAAACAAGATCATTGAAATAGCTCAGCTTCGAGGGTATGGACTTGAACAGCTATTCCACTATGAACTTTCGGATTCTTGTACACTTTTAGATGAACATGGACTTCTTGTAAAAGCAAAGAAAAGCTCATTGATGCTGGAATTGGAATCTGTCCTAAATGAAGATGCCAAAGGTACTATTTGCCAATCCGATGACAGCACTTGCTTTATCATTGATGCAGAGAACCGTTTGAGGAAGGTGGTAACAAAAGACAAAAAAACATTTGGAGAAGTAGCTATTGCTTATGCTACATACACATTATCTATTTCATCACAAGCTGCAAGGGTCGACCATACTTGACAGCTACTTTGAATGTTTGTTCTTCTAAAGACTCTGAACGCATTCTTAGGCAAAAGAGAACTGTTATTGTTTTTTTAAAAATAACCTCAGATGTTAGCTTACCAGTACAAATGGATAAATTCTGACCATCATCTTTAAATAAGTTACTTCTTCAACAACTTATTAGCGATAGTTGCAAAAGTAAATTGATTAGTCAGCCAATGACTCAGACACATGTCTTCAGTGCCTTCTCAGGAATGAACAATGAAATTTTGGTTAACTGTACAGCTGTGAAAAATAGTTTGCAGACAGCGATTTCATGTTTAGATGGTCCTGCCATTGAAGAAGCTGATTTTCGGATGATGGTTCATACTGAACATTCTGCAAATCAGGGGTATCAAAAGATAGTCTTTGTTTCTTCTGATACTGATATTATGGTCTTATCTCTCTTTCACTGGAAGAAACTAAACAGAATGGGAGTTAAGGAAGAGTGGTTAAGAACTGGTGTCAGTGAATCAACAAGGTTAGTGCCGATTCATATATTAGCAGAAACACGCGGAAATGATATATGCTCTGTGCTGCCTGCACTTCATGCTCTCTCAGGAGCAGATTAGGTACTAGTAAGTTTGGCACAAAAAAAGCTGCTATAAACTGCATGCAACCCAGTCAAGTTTTTGAAAGGTTTTGGTACATCACCGTATATGGTACAATAGGACACTATCATGAAATCAGCTGAAGAATATCTTGTGCAGTTACTGAAGAAAGGAACATCTTGTAAGACGAGTTCAGACTCTGGAAATACATTCATGGTAAAAATGTTTGTTGAAGACTTGCCTCCGACAAGTACCTGTGCTAAGGGGCTTTTCTCTCATTCGTATTTGCAGATTCACTGTACAGAGGAAGGACATGAAAACCTTGACCCGAAAAAATATAGTTTTGAAGTTATTGATGATGTTCTTATGCCATCCAAATGCATGGTTCCATTTCCAAATGACTTTGCTGGTGCATGTACATGTTTAAAGTGCACCACATCTGGGTGTCTGGGTGTGAAATCTGAAATTTCGTGTTGTACATACTGCAAATGTCGAAGTGTAGAGGCAAAAAAAAAAAAAAATTTAAAAAAAAATGATGAGTGAATAATAGAAATGCATCTTCTTTTTGAAAAATATGATTGCTAAAACACTACTGTCATTTACGTTCACTTATATCTAATTGGCAAGTAACACTTCGGCATGCAAGTCATGGCAGGGAGCAAATTCTATTCTTATGCTATGATTATTGAATTTATCTACATGAAAAACATACTCTTTGGACATCAATGTTGTTACTATAGTCTTCTCATACTCGAGACGCAAGGAGTGTCATTCTACATGCCATTCTCCAAAATGGCGGTGATTTTCGATTCTAATGTATCTTCAAAATCAGTAATCTTGGTTCACATGACTAGGATACATAAAATTCTGGTAGATTTACTTCATTTTTAGGTCTCTAGGACATTCATTTGGATACTTTAAGCTATATCAGGGTTACCAGGTAGCCATTTTGAATGATGCCATTCCTGAAAAAGTGCGGGGGTGGAGGAGTGTCCACCCAAGATTTTTATCCTTCTTATGCATCCTATTAACCAATCCAACAATAATTTCCTCCCTGCAATAACTTGCATACAGAAGTGTTACTGGCTCCAGGACTAGTTGGGAAGCTAGAGAGCAAGAGACTGTTAGGAAGACCGAGACGTCTTTGGGAGAACAATATTGAGAGGTAGGTGTTCGTGATGAAAACTGGCTTGATCTTGCCCAGGCAAGAAACCAATGACGAATATTTGTTACTGCGGTGATGAACTTGTAGTTTCAGTAAGCCATAGTTGGTTATGAATATACTCATATGCGTACATACATACAGCCTCATCCCACTCAAATAACATTTTATATCCTCAGCAAAAACAAACAATTAATGCTTTGTGTGACCTTGTCATTTCTTCCTTAACTTTGTACTTCGGCTGTTCATTTTGTATTGTAATTTCAGATACATTTCTTTTGCTTATGCTATAGAAAGGTTTTCCCACATTAAATTCATTTAACAGGGCCACTGACTTGTGTCGTAAACAAAGGTGTGCTCACGAGTAGGTACCAACCGTTCTGACGTCATAACCACGCAAGTGAAGCGAGGAGGAGCATAATGGACAAATGAACATAAACTGAATAATCCGTTATGATTTATGATTCACGCTCTATGACTCAGAGAAAGAGAGAAAAAAAAGAGAGAGAGGTAAAAACAGATATTTTTTTTAAGTGAACTATGATTTTTTCCCCTTGTATAGTACGGTAAGTGTTCACGGAACAGGACAACTTGTGATGACTTTGATATTTCTTTTTGTTATATCACACACATCTTCCTTATTATTAATTCCCTTTTGTTTCTTCATCTATGATAGCTCAGAAGTTTTACTGGACCTCCAGACGCCGGATAAATTGAGAAAGTGAGGAGTAAATACGCTTTAGTTTAGATTGCAAAATGCATATGCTAAAGTCATTTTTCTTGGGGGGGGGGGGATTTATACGATTGTTCCATTTATTCTAGGATTCTATTACGGTACGGGATGGTTACAAAAGCCGGATCCTTGACAAACTAAAATATAATTGAAATGGAAGAACATGTGGAGCTCTTACTTTTGTTCAGATAATCGTCATTGCTAAACTATAAATAGGTTGATTTAACAAATAGGTATAAAATACAAAAGAGAGTAATTAGAAATGTAATAATCATCAGAGTAATGGTTACATTCAGTTTACAAACAGCCTATAACTAAACCATCTGCAAGCTTGATTTACTTTACTTACTAATTTACATTGCTAATGGAATTCCATTGAGTGAACTCATTAACAACTTTTCACTTTATTGTTGTTCCTCCTCCAGACCTTTTTAGTAGACTTTTGTTCTGCAGGAAGGCTTCAAAATATCACTGCAGGTTCCACTCCGACTATCTCCTTGTAAGCTAACACAAAATTAGATTTCTAATATCAAGGGCTCTGGAAACATAAAGTCAATTAAGGTTCGTCCCGCCAAATGTAGATTTTTGGGGGGGCGAGCTATGTGTACCTTGTCCAAGGGCTTATGGCAAGTGATCCTGAAGAACTAAAAACAACTGCGATCGTGAGTGTCTTGTC
This sequence comes from Lepisma saccharinum, assembly GCA_022664845.1. Lineage (NCBI taxonomy): Eukaryota > Metazoa > Arthropoda > Insecta > Zygentoma > Lepismatidae > Lepisma > Lepisma saccharinum. The sequence goes on along the minus strand of JAGDQP010007664.1, from coordinate 966 downwards.
CGTGGATTTATTGTTGTCAAGTTTCACGCACATTAGCAACAACGAGAATGCAGTAGCAGTCTGTCACAGTGAGCGACAACTTCCAAGCGTAGATGACGAAACATTGTAGCGTTAATCTTCACAACTCACGGAGGTTCTTGAGAAGCAGAGGAAAATACGAACACAAACGAATCTCTCCGATTGCATTTGGAGACTAGATATCGCTCGCACCACGCTTACCCGCTAAGTTACCGGACAAATTATAGTAGCTAAAAATTTATTATCCCGAAAATGATGTTTTTAAAAATTAGATGTGAAAATGTCTATGAGTTTGAAACCATATAAGAATGATGGAAAATTAAATATTTTGAATGAGTGAACAGAAAGCAGAACAAATCAACTCTGGCTCGACCACAGGACATGACAATCAAAAACAGGACTGACAACCCAAAAAGCAGAACAAATGGCCACTCTACGTTCTACCTGAGTTCAAAGTAGAGATAGAAGGAAAAGGTTTATGGTGTAATTCTACCCATATTCAAACAGAGATTATTGCTTGGCACAGATCTTGCTGCCATTTGGTTCACTGATAGATATTGGTCTTGTCTATTCCAGTTATATAAATAAATTTAATTCTGTACTCGTATTCGTATTTTGTAATCTAGCGCGGACTTGGCTAATTATATCCATACATTGCGCGCTCGTTTTAGAAAATGCTGTTTTATAATAATACAGTTTTACAGTCTATCAGTCTTAATAACTGATGTTTTAAGGTCAGTTATTTATAAGTTGCTATGGTTACAGTCCGCCATAGTCGTCAGTTCACTCTTAAAACTCTAGTCACAGTCACTTTTAGATGTATTTCTCACTGCCAATTTTGAATTTCGCAATGAAGAACTATTGTATGATACACTGAAGCACTTAATAACACTGCTGAGTAAATTTTCTTGAAGGAGAGGCCGAAAACACTTTGGAATGTTGTAAAAA
>JAGDQP010007663.1:15661-66267 GCA_022664845.1 Lepisma saccharinum | reverse complement strand
TTGTTTCTGGACCCTAGTGTGGCGTTTCGTTTCGCGTTACTGTAGTGGTTGGTATTTGCTTCGCTTTTATTACTTAGCCATCGTTGCCTTGCTTCCCCCTGAAGTTTAAAGCATTCTTCATCAAACCAAGGTTTGTTTTTCTGTTGTTTCTTCTCACCTACGCGTTCCTGCGCTGCGCTCTTAATTGTTTCACGAATTGCCTCCCACATCTTACTTACATCAATTTCATTGTTAATATCATCATTATTATTACTCGAGTCGGCTAGGATTTCGAACCTATTTGAGAGTTTGAGTTGGTAATCTGCTTTTATGCTCGGATTATTTAATAGTTTCACTTCGAATTTCAGTTGTTTTGTTCCCTTGCTTTCTCTGTTCGCGATGCATAGCTTTTCCTTTACTTTTGTGATTACTAATTGATGGTCGGTGTCACCTTCCGCTCCTCTGTACGACCTAACATCCATTATGTTGGTGTGTCTTCGTCTGTCTACTAATACGTAATCGATCTGGTTATTTATGTTTATTATTTTGGAATCAGTATTTTCTATTTGACAGTCAAGTGCCGCTAGGAAGCTTGCGACAGCAACTAATCCGAAGGGAACTCTGTGGCGCAAGCAATTTGCACTGTTTTGAAAAGTTTCGTGTTGAAATGCTAAATCTTGGACGAAAATATGGTGCGGAAGGGCTGAAGGAACCAGATACCGCGTATCACATATGCCAAATCGGACCTTTTGCGATAAGAGTAGCTTAACAAATACTAAAATTAACACCAGAACATTGTTCACTAGTTGTTGTAAATATTAATTTGTAAAACTACGGTTAATTAATCGAACATGAAAATCAATTGAGGCCGCGGTCGTTCAGTTGGTAGATCGTTTACCTCTGGTGCTAGGAGTCCTCGGATCGATCCATGCCATGTGGGCTTTGTAGTGGACAAACACCGTGTGCGTGGGTTTTCTCGGGGTGCTTCCGTTTCTTCCCACTTTTTTCATTCCATCATCCGTACCGCGTGAGCCATAATTGCCTGAAGGCCTTAAAGAAAATTCAATTCAATTCAATGAAAATAAATTTGTTGACTTTATGCAGTAACCTCATTATCACAGGAATATTTTTACATGTCTTTTCCCTGCGTGTAACCTACAGATACATTATGTTTGACACATTATGGCTGAAAATATTGTGAGCGCAGGCCTTACTTTATTGCCTTGTTACGGGATTACGAAATATCAAACTTCGCTTCATTTGTTTTGTTCGCATGCTTTCCCACACTTGCACCGAGAGGTTATAACTCAGTTAGTAGAACGTTTACTTACCAATCGGAAGGTCATAAGAATCATCCCAGTGACCGCCCATTCTGACTGAGAATTTTCAGGTATTTTCCTCAGTCACATCAGGCAAATGGCGGGATGGTACCCACTAACTAGGTCCTCCCCGACTTCTTTCCAACATCCTTTCCCCAACACTATCCCTAAAGGCCATACATATTTTTTTTTAAATGTTTACGCCTGTAAGTGTTGTGGCAATAGTGTCAATACATGAATTTGCCAATAATCAACCACAAACACGGGAATGAATGAAAACGAGTCTCTTCCGGAAATACAAAGTCGCGGATCTAGAAAAGCATCTTCGAAAATTTGGCATTATCCTGATTCGCTTTCGAGAGCTCTTCGTCGGCGAATGCAATTCCATTTTTTAAGGTGCAAATGTTTATCTCTCTTTCTTGTGTTCCTCCGCTCCATACCTGATTCTATCTCAGTGTATTTTTCTTTTATATGATAGTATTATAAAATTGATGAATTGCAATCTTGAATGTGGCAATTGGATATAAAATTTCTTAAAATATACATGACTATTCGTTTCTCTCTGCTACAAGAAATCTATTTGAAATTAAAAAAAGTTGTTTTATCTCAAATTTCTCTAAGTGATGCTAACGCCTGTAATTTATATGATTCTGTAATACACGTTCTCATTCTTTTCCCTGCAAAATGCATTTGGAGGAAGAATTACATATCCTGGAATGATAAGCATTCAAGTTTATCCACTAATCAAGTTGGGTTGCATATTCAGTAGGCGAGCACTACCACAATTCATATAGCTGAAATGAACATTCGAGGGGGTCAAAAATATATGCTCGCTATTGTACAATGTCAAATTTAAAATCTAGGCTACGTCTTTTGGACACAACTTTATTATGTGGAAGTCAACGGCAAATTCCATTGGATCATTGGTCGGACATTTTCAGATATTCAGGCCTTCAGTAAAAGACTAATTTTAAATATGTAGGAACAACTGGTGTGAAGATATCATGGTTAATTGTGGACAAGGAAATCAACCGTAAAATTGCCATGCTAAATAAAACTACTTTTAAACAAATAACTGCAATCCTGATCTGCTTGAACGTGCTTATACTAGGAGTACATGATACAAATTTAACACTCTTGCTTGTACCTAGACATAATGTATTAAATTTAATTTAGAAATTAATTTAGACTTTGTACAATGTTTACAAATTCTACTAGAAAAAAAACAATACCATTGTTCAAGCAGAGCATTAATTTTAATCAAAGGAAAGTGAAAACTTCAGAGCTGGCATAAATTCCTATTAGAACATCAGATTTGTTAAGATTCTTCAGACATGTTTTTAATCTTTATTGTATTAGTATCCACACGTAATAAATATAGAAGTTTGTTCTTCTAAGTTCTCAATCACAGCATATCAAAACTACTATCCTCACGCACAATGTATTCCATTGGTGAGAATGAAATGTACGTCCGAGATATATCATGTCCAAAGACCACATAAACTACGTTATCAGGTTTTCAAAGTATGCTCCGTCTCCAGCCACACACAGTTGCCATTGCTCAGCTAACGATTGAATTCCATAGGGAAAGAAGTCTGGAGTCTGCGGTGCGAAGAAATTTTCAATTACATGTTTCACCGTCTGATTATCAGGGAAGATATTCCTTGCCAAGAAGTGATCGAAATGCCGAAATAGGTCTAACATGTGGGAGAGAGATCGGACGGATAGGGCGGGCGACGAAGTGTTTCATACGGTAACTCGTGGAGAGTATGCACAATTCGTTGCACGACGTGTGATCGGGCATTTTCATGTAACCTGAGGACACCATGTCTGTTGACAATTGTTGGATGCTTGCAGAAAGGTCTTTTATTTAGTTCAGCACTGTAACGATATGCAGTGATGGTTTCACCTCGCCTGAAAATTAGATAATGGATCACTCCCAACATAGACCAGCATACCAGCAACAATACTGTCCGTGGGTGGAGAGGTGCTTTAGGACATCGTTCTGGACCGGCACGTATTCAGAACTTGGATTTGGGATTGGTCCAAGCGCTTCCGGGAGGTCCAAGGTGTGTGTGAGCATAAAATATTAAATATTTATAATTACTCCTTCATTTACAATATTTTTCCATAAAACTCTTAGTTTTTGGAATGGTTCGGAACCCCCGGACCCACCCCCTAAATACGTCCCTGGTCCTGGACGTTTATCACGACACAATCATTGTCCTGACCATTTAAAATTGTCATAACAGATCCATTTTTCATCTGCAGTGACAATCCGATGCAGGAAATTTTCTCGTTGATTCCTTACACTCAGACAACTGCACACCTCAATAGAGCGATTCTTGTTGCCCAGTGTCAACTCTTGTGGCACGCATGGGTCCAACGTTTTCACCTTACCGATCGCACGGAGCCACCGAATGACAGTGGTATGGTGTGTGCCTAACTCATCTGTAATGGCACGATCATATTTCCGAGGGCCCTTTTGCACGTGTTCCTGAGCAGCTTATTCGAGCATTATGTTGGTCGGTGCCCACGGGGCTCATTTTGCAATATTGTGTCACCGCAACAAAATTTGACATGTCAAAAGCGAATAGCGCGTTCATTCGCCATTCATGTCCCGAAAGCACAGTTAATGTGTTTTGCGACTTGGTATGTAGTTACCTGTATTATAAAAAGAATACACAATTCTTGAAAATCACTCACAATTGTGTGTTCTCTTTGGTTGAGTTTCACATGACTGTTCAACAATAGACTGCCTCCTCATTGTCTGGGTATACCAGCCTGTTTTCTGGACGTATACAGAGTTTGTCACACATTACCTCAGTTTATCCCTTTGTTGTGTTTCCCACCAGACATCAAAGCGGTAATTTCATTCAGAACAACCCAATACAATGGTTTTCGAAATCAGTAATTTACTCCTCATGGATAAACTAATTAAACAAACGTAATTTCTCATTTTACAAGCTTTCATAATATTGACCTTCGGATTTAAAACAACGTTTTTCACAGTTTCAGAAATAATACTGTTGTAGCTGAAATTTGCAAAGATATCGACGATTTTAACATTTATGAAAAAAAACAGTAGTAACTACTTTAATGGAGTATTTCATGCTTGAGTCACAATTTCCTAAAACAAAGGCGCAAATGAAAAATTTGGTCATGTCCATTAATAATTATCAGAACGATTTGTGTTTAATGTATACGATTCGATTTGAATTGACGAAATTACTCAGTACCAGAAGAGGCGAGTTAGTTTCTGATAGCAATCATTGCACAAAGACGGATCACCATCTCGCACACATCCATCCATCACGACAGCTACACCGTTGACAGTCACTTCAATGGGACTAGACTGTGTGGCGGTTGGGTTTGTTTCGAAAGCGAGTAGAATTGTTGAAAATGAACGATTGTCCGGTACGGGAACTCTGCGCGATGCTAAGATACCTTTGCAGTAACAATATTCGATTAAGGAACACTCTATCTTTGCTTAAGTGAGAACTAACTAGGTTGTATGGAATGCTTTCTTGAGAAATGAAACAAATATTTATAATTTTGGCGTTGATTACAAAATAATATCTTGAGCTTCTTTATTCTTGACATTTATACACACTGAAGATACATCCCTTTCCGAATGTTTGTATGTAATTTGCTGGATACGAATACCATTAATATATTACTTCTTTCTGCACTCAGTCTTTAATAGTCTTTGCAATATATTTATTAAACACCTCTTCTTAATTCAAAATAACGCACTCAGTTCACTAATAAAGCGATATATGTTTGTCACTTGTATGATTCTCATGTATATCACACCGTTCCTTTTACGACAAATACTTGCTAGCATATGTTCTCATACAAGTGTGTTTTAGATAATTAAAATATTGAAATAGATATAATTGAAGCTTAAAAGATAAATATAAATCTTATATGAAGATGAAATGGATGTTACGATTGTAATAGATATAACTATATAAAGAATACTGTTTTTGAAGAACTAACCTATTCTGTACAGAATAGTCAATTTCAGAGAAAGTTCTATCTGTATGAAACGTAATAAGGTTTTCTCGTAATATCTTGTAATGGCTTTTTACATGAACGGTACTTATTCATTAAGTTCGCACTGTATTAGATGTCTTCCTGCGGATGTCTCTATTGTATAAATTTCTGTCCTATCATTCTAGATCAGTCTGGATTCACTGCTGATGACACGTACTTCAATTACTCAATACTGTCCAAATAATACTCTCCTTAATACTTTTGATAGTAATGGCAAACACTCTTACTGTTCAATCAGTTCCTACTGCAACTTCTAAATACTTAACTGCTGCGATGAACTTTAGCTTACTAATTTTACACTTCTTCTCTTTGTAAATTACTTCTTTAGTTAAAGCAAACTGAACGTTTTTATTTTATCATAAATACAGTTCTTGTATATGTATCCTATCCCGGTCTATCGGATGGTTCTTATACATATGTCACCTATCCCAATGTAATGGAAATGAGAACGTAAACACTGACAATCGAAATCCCTGCTTAATGGGCCTTTAAACATATGCTAACGTCACTCTCCCGCTTCCTCGGTTCGGACGTAATTCCTCTATCATACGATGAGAACCCTGCTGTTGATATGCCCAAACACTCCAACGATTTACTGACGCTGAGGGGGCTACTGTCAACACACAAGCATCAATTCAGGACTCGAATGGCAAACCACGGAGCTAGAAGCAATCCGGGAAATACAGCCTGCCAAGCGCAAGTGTTCCAAAATAGATATAGAAGCTAATGACGAGCTTCAACAAATACCTTGTTTGTTCTGATGACTTGAGCACCAAGCCTCTGGTATCGTTCAATTGCCTTCTTAACTTTCATCGGCCGCTGTATCTGCAGGTATAATGATGATTTCACTTTACATCCTGTGGTTTCAGATACTTTCAGAACAGTTTTATGTAGTTCCATGCCATTCCTTTCTTAATTTGTACTCAGAAATCTAAAAAATAATCCTTGTGTCTTCTTTACTTTTGCAACGCAAAATGGAGTTTCACCTGTGGAGCAATTTTGTACTATTTGCTGTCCGGACTTAATATATTTTGATGGTAGCTAGTTATTTGCCAAACTTTGTGCTATTGCTATTAGTTATGATAGAGAATAAGGCTTTTTTTTTTCCTTCCCTTCAAACCCGTTATAACTGGCAGATGTCTACACGTTTCACATGCTTTTGACAACTGTTAGAACTCTGTTCATAAGAGCAACAGTGTGGAAGAAAATCACCTATCTCAACATTAATTCGGCAGACAATACGAAGATCCACGATTTTATTCTGCAAATATAAAAAAAACACAAACAAACAAACAAAACCCAGCACTAATCAACATATCATCAACCAATAACAGTTCTAAGCGATCACTACCAGCCAGGAAAAGCCATACGATGAGTGATTCTCACTCCTACTATGACATATAACAAAGTCGTTATGAAGATTTTCTTTCCTTTACTACTACAATTCAACACATTGTTTTCTGCTCACGAAATACGATCAAAAGTTCCAAAATGTACAGCTTCTATTTCATCATTTTTTAAAATATGTGCCTAGAGACATCATCATTCGGACCATTCTCACAAGAAACAGCATCATTGTGAAATTAACTGAACTTAATATAGCCACAAAAATCATGAACAAACATAGCCTTGCAATCTTTAGAGCATTATCGCAATTCACCAGACTCGACGTTCCACATCGAAAGCATCATCCACCTCCGCGAAGACCACCAAAGATTTCCGTTGTTATCCGAGGACTAGATTCGGAACTAACAAACGATGAAATGCAGCAGGAACTCTCTACCTTAGGCTATATTCCCACAAAATGTATCAGTATAAAACATAAACTGGAACACCCATTTATATGGTAACCATCCTCACATTTTACTCACAGACTTATATGGTACTTACATTTACAGAAAGTGATACCGTGTTGAACTTTCTCGTTTCCAACCCCCTCCTCTACCTATCAAATGTAAACACTGCCAAACGTATTACGACCATCCTATTTCCAACTCTCCCAACCCACCTAAATGTGGCTACTGTACTGGCCCATTCATCACCAACGACTATTCTAACTTATTACCAACCAGTCAAATATAACACTTGAGGAAAACAACACAAAACGTACAGCTAAAAATACAAAAAATGACCAGAAGCTACTAGCCCTGACAGTTACTGTCACTTTTCAAACAACAGCAACAAAAGTGTTAGAAGAATATCACAATATGAAACATACAGACATTCATGGAGATGCCAACATTACATTGACGAAGATAAAGTAAACATTATTCTTGCTGCAGCACCTATCATAAGAAGTGATATAAGAAATGTCGAAGTGAATAGCAGCATTTATTCCTCACCACCAGCTATTGGAAACACATCTTAGAAATGAGTGTCATCATGAGAGTCTCAGGCTGCTTTTTCCTCTCCTCACACGATTCTTAGCAAATTTTTCATTAGTGTGGATTTTATCTTATATTTCAATCAGACATAGAACACAGTTGTTTGTTTTCAATTTTTAATTCTTTCTTTATCATATAAACTCTATTCCAAGAGAAAACAAATAAATGTATTACATATTCTAAAGTATAGTTCAGTGGCGACTAAGTTTAGGATTAAATTAGAAACTAATTATAGCATTACAAGTTTGGTGCATTTTTACTTGCTGAATTTCACTGCTTCAGAGTCACTGGGGAAGGGGAAGGATTAGATATCAGCTTCACAGCAATTCAGATTCGTAAGCACCAAGGGTCATCTAGTGAGACCATTTGTAAAGTGTGTCATATTTTGTGAGTCATCATGTTACATTTCGCGTTATTTTAGGTCTTATCAGATGGAATCAGATGGCAGAATTCATACCATCGTCTTCAGCACACTTCAATCCCAAGAAAACCATTCATAAGATTTCCGTTGTTTTTTTTTAGATAAATTGACTGTACTATACGTGCTTCTTGACGTCTTTCGTTTGGCAATATTGCCACCATTTTTTTAGTATTTAATTACACGAACGAGAATTAAACTTGGATTTCAGTAGTCATCGTGTTTAATTGTACAAACCTCTAGAGCACGGTACTCGTTGAAGCACTGTGTAACTGAACCCAAAGACCAGAAAAGGATGTACCTTCTCGCCTGACAGTTCTCTGATTTAACGAAAATAAAATCACACATAAATAAAATATAGTAACGCAGGGTTAATTAGCTCATGTATATTTCTTACGTATGACGTACAGATGCATGTCCTCTGTAAATACTTGGCATAATCAGGATCTATCAGAAGAGAATTTTAAAAAGTAATCTGATAAATACTATTTTATATGCACAATGTGAACTACCCATTTTCTTTATGCTATAAATAAACTCATTTCATGACTTTGATAAATTAGATATAATATCGTCAGCTTACGGGTGAAACAAATAAGTAAAAAAAAAACTATTTTTGAGAAAATAAAAGAAAATAATATTTTTTATTTAGTAGCTCGAAATAAATACTGGAAATATGAATACTAGGATAAGCTTTCTATGTTATTTTTATATCATGTAAAAGTTTATTTTACTGAAGTCATTTTGTGTATTTTACGTGTCAAGAGTCTACTAGATGACTCGAACTTGATGTATGTTTATTAATGATCAACACTAGTGATCTTCGCCGATCGAAAAAGATATATCTTTAGTCTAGAAAAAACACTTTAACACAAAATCGCTTAATGTGTTTCACTTGTAAGCTGATGATATATTTGAAGTACGGTATACTTATCAGGTGACTCTCTTTACGTTCCTTTAAAAATACATTAATACGTTGCTTCATTCTTTAGTGATTGGGGTTCAGAACAAGTAAGTTTTATTTTTGTTAGATTTTTAATGCAATGCTTTTATTTAAGGCTTATGAATTTCTTCAGTGATTGTAGAGATAATTCCGTTGAATCTGGATATTCAAATGTTCCTCTGTAATTAATGATATTGAGACACAGAACGCGATGCAAATCACTGACATTAAACAACTTTTCCTTTTTTTATGAGTATTTACTCTGAAGTCTTTGCAATGTCCTATAGGAAACTTCTGCGAGAAGTATGGATATAATAAGATCTTTGGAAACTCAACGAGGAACCTTTTCAGTAGAACTCATGAAGTAACACTCACTGTACGGGTTTCGATAGCAGCTGTTTTGGAATATGGCACATGGGAATAAAATAGTGTAACTCTTTAAATAACCTTCTCTCAGAAAGGATTATATAGCCATGTGTTCAAGGCGTGTTGTTGCCATGTTTCAGTTCAGTATAGTTTCGTTGGAGATTATTTGACCAGGTGCAGCTTAGCACAGTAGTAAAGCAGCAAGTGAGAGATATCAATCAAACAATTGTTCAATATGGAGGTGCAAACAATTGCATGCACAAGCACAGAGAACAATTATAAATAAGCATAATTTTGTATGGGTAAATTTATTGCTGTTGGTACTTACTGGTGCTAAATTATAATTATTATCCTTCTCCAAGCCAGCTACAATGAGCGCCTTGGGCAAGTGTTACACCCCTACCTTGAGTAGTAATACATGATACGACATGCTAAAATTACCAGTAGGATTTGTTCACTATATTAAAGGGATCTAGAAATTTTTAGCAATGTTTAAGTATTTTAGGATAAAAATAATTTGAAAGTTGCATTGCCGATTTAGCATGTCTTATTATGGGGGACTGGTAGCCATTGAATAGCAATGCTCAAACCTCACAACGTTTAGTAACTTACAAATTGAATCAACAACCAAATACTGCAATACAATAGGATACCTATTTTACATATTTTTTCGCAAAAATATTTATCCGATAATCACATACTATGAAAAGTGTACTATACAATATTTTATCTGAGGAATATATTATGAGTAATTACATTACTTACTTACTTCAGGATCATTTTGTAACTCATTAATATGTTTAATTAATACGGAAATATTGAAAACCTTATTTTAGTAATTTTCTACAATGCGGCAGGCCTATTTTTATTAGCGTTAAGAAATAGTTCTTCTTTATGCGGTAATTGTATTTACTTGCCCTACAGAGTACCTTCAATTACTTCAGAAACCGTCTTCATAACATAAAAGATAGTAATAAAGTTTTAATCACTATCAAGATGTCTCCATACTCGAGTGTTTAGAATGACGAGCCACAAATCGAAGGGCTGTGGGTTCAAAACTCGCTGCAGACAGTTGGAAAACTTACAAAACAATTAATACATCATCATGAAGGCAATGGACAAATTCCAAGTAAATATATGTACAAATACACAGTACCATTGTCATTTCTCTATATTGGCTAAATTAAAAGGTGCTATTTTGATTGCAGATTGGATGGGTGGAAGTTGGCGACTTGAAGACTTGATGTCGGCCCTCCCTGGTATGCAGAACATCGGGTTTTGTGCAACATCCGGTCGTTGGACAGAAGTCTCATGGCGACCTCCGCATGGATTATACCGCCAAAGGTCCGACTATGACTCACTGACATTTTGATCAAGGGGTTGCTTCATATCTCATATTATCAAGCACTTCAATTATTTCATGTGGGTCAACATCAGCTCTCAGAGTCAAGGGAGTAGTGAAAACTGGCTGATTATTTTGGTGCTTCTGCATTCTACAGCTAGCACACTTAACATGACTCTTAAAACCGTATTAATATAAATAATGATAAAAATATTAATTAACAGTAAACAAAAATAATAAGAATGCGTTTCTCAAGAGAAAATAAGGAAATGTGTAGTTCCTGTTATAAAATACTGAAATCCTGGCTACACACCCTAACCTAAGATCTACTTTGCGGTTTGATAACATACTCTCCACACGTTTCGGAAAACAATTTATCCGCCGCTCGCATCTCTGTACATTTACAGGCATGAGTTCTTATTTTTTATATTAACTTATGTTAATAATGAAATTTTCATGTATTTGATATTTCATGATGAGTATTTTAACTACCGGACATGCTCGAGTTGTTACAAAATAGATGTCCAAAAACTAATAGAAATAACTTAAATCAAATCCACTTTTTTACAGTCAATAAGAGCCAACTCTATGAAAATGACATTTATTTACAAAAACATATTTTTTCAGTTAACGGACACTATTTGTGCGAAAACTAACTAACATAGAGCTAGTTTTAGTCGTCATATTTTCACTTATGATAACATAAAGACGCAAGAATTTACGTTAATGTGCAACTTATCTTGACTGTCAATCTCTGTGCCTTGTATCGCAAAAAAAATGTTGAAACCTAAATCTCGTTTAGGTCACAAAGAACACTGGACCAAAGCATACAGAAGCTACAAACCACGAATTAATTTAGCTGCCAGTGACATTTTTTGGTATTCCCATATAAAATGTGATTGGTTGGAAATGCTCTGTTCTTCTGATTTCAGAAATTTGGATATTCAGGGTATTTCTATAACCAGTGGCGAAGCTATAGGTTGAGATTAGATTTTATTGAGTCTAGCCATCACATTAACATTATTGGTCGTTATGATTTGGTAAGATGTGACCAGTAAGCTGACTGCGGGAACTTGAAGTGAGTTTATATATTATTGGGAACTTAGACGCGGAAACTCACTGCTAGTAAATGCTGGAACTACATTATGTCCTAATTGTCTTCATAATCTTCAATGAAGCCTTGTAATCATCGGTAGTAACGATGCGTAACTACTAGTCAGGTGTATGTAATTTCTTAACCATGGTGATGCAATAGGAGGGCATGTGCATGTTTGACTTCTTCGGCTTTTGGGATACATAACTTTGCTGAACTACTAATCTGTTGTGACAGATCCTATATGTATTTCTCACGTCTCTGTTGCCACTAGCGCTTCACTTTCTACACTGTATTGGCTAATAACAATGGTCGACCTCTAATATGAATCCGTGGTATGGTAAGCAGATTGTACCGCGCCTATTTCGGCGATACAGTGTTTCCGTACATGTCTTTGTATTGCTTTACGAAACCCTGGAAAAGCGCGTCTAGCCTATTACGGGAACTACAGAGATTCTACAAGATCTTATTCTGGGGAATGTTTACCCCCAAACGTCTCGACAACACTCCCAACCTAAAAATGTTTGCTGTGAAAATTTGATGGTTACTGTACAAAACTTCACTTATACCATCCCAATTTTGACTTTACACCCCCGCCCAAACTGAAAATCCTGGCTGAAACCCTGCGTGAGCATCATCTCTGCCAACAAATAACGAGTGAAAGCGTGGTAATGTGCACGTGGAGGAGATCCTCTGCCAGATATCAAAGCATGTGTCTGGGAGTGCGAAAAACAAGGTACTTCACTTTGTTGACAATTCAGACCACGTTTTGGCTTTTCTTCAGTAATTAGCATTTCCTTCAAAATTAATTCACCAAGTCAACATGGTAGTGAAGCACTTACTATATGTCTTAGGTGTATAGTCTGCGACGTATGTAAGATTTTCAAATTAGACAGTGATATCCAAATCATTTTACACGTCTGTCCTGTAGCACATGTAAAGAGATCGTTTAGTACGGTGGAATATGTTGAAAATTTGGACTCTCATTCGACTTTCTTGCCAAGTTTGACTTTTGCGTAGAATTAATGTATTTAGTGACTAGAGTCAGAAAAGGTTGGTTGCCAATCTTTTCGCTTTCGTTTTCATGTATATTTTCAATATGGTGACCAACATGGCGGAAGTGAATTTCACATGGCCGGTACAGACTCACTTCCTTTTAATCCACTTTCTCTATGTTTTATATCAACATATCTATGAAGATACCTATTGTTCAATTTTTAGATCTCTTTCAGTTATTTCAATATTGATCTCCAATTTGCGCAATCTGCTTGTATTATGTATTTTGCAGAAGTTATTTCTGAAGAGTGGAATGAAATTGTGAATGAGAAATCATTCAATCGCAAATAATGACCAGATTTGCAGGGAAAGAAGCTACCATAAAGTCATTATGCACGTCCAACAGTCGTTAGGAGACTGTATGTGTATGTTAATAATGACCTACATGACCATATTACAGACAGTCATTTGATGTTCGCAAATAATGCTTTATCTATGTACATTTTGTTTAAAATATACACAAGGAATACATTTTGATTACTAGCTGCTGGTCCCAATAAAAGATCTTATCATATTGCGAAAGTTCATATTTGTAGATATCAAATTAACGTGATGAGATGTCAGCAGTGTAACTTGGGGCAGTAAGTTCACATGATTGCAGTTACCAGGAACTATTCTAATATTGCGAGAATTGTTAATACTATCGGTTTCCAATTGCTTTAAAGTGAGGTTCGCATACGTGCAATTCTTTGTACGCTAACTAAGAGAAGCACCCAACGTTACATAGGAAACTTATCTTCAGTCGGGAGGTTAAAAAAAAGTGGTCTAGCATACGAATATTATCGCGTTGTATTTCCTCACAACTTCCTACAATTAACTAAGAAGACTCGAAAAACAACACGCCTGTTTAGTAAAGACAGATGACACTCCTGAGGGACAAGCAAACACCACCAACTAGACACCCTAGAGGACCGGCTGGAAATCTTGAAAAACTTCAACTAGGAAATAAGCAAAATAAGAAAGTACATCCGAAGAGACCCATGGTCAAGTTACAAACAAACGAAATGTTTCAACAAATACTTAACACATTTTCTCATAAAACTGTAGCCTACCCCAACCATGATGGCTAGAAGTCACTTCATTTTTTTTTTCTGCAGAAAATCAAAAGCGTTAAAAGAATGAATCACAAGAGCATACAGGCTATGCGCTACAGGCATATAGAACTTATAAACAAACATAGGAACTAGAAGCGAATAGAACCAGTTTCAGTATACTACAACTCAAAATTAGAATGGTTGAAAATTTTGCAGTGGGGATATATTGGAGCAATATTCTAAACACTAGTAAAGATAGGCTTAGAGATTCTATTGTATAAAAATTATAGATTTTTAGATGACGTTGTAGGAATATTTGCTGAGACGATGAATAATTAAAATCGCATATAAACCACTTAAACAATAATGCAGGAGGACTTAAGTTCACACTTGAGTGATGAGCCAAATCAAGATTAATGACTTAGAAGTTAACAAAGAGACCAAACTTCCAGACATGAATCTTTATATGCAAACTTGGCACACCCAACTGCTTATGGACTCCTTAATTGAGTCAGGCATTACCTCCGAAATGAATTATAGATAATGAACATGTGAAAAGATTAAAAGAATTAGGAAGAGCGTTTCGTTCAAGAGGCTATAAGGGCGAAAAGTTGTAACAACTATTAAAAGAACTTTCGAAACTGGTAGGGCAAGAGGTGAACACAATGTAAAACAGAGCTATTTTTTCACAAAATTACTAGCCCAACTATAAGAATGCATTGAACAAACGAAACCAGAACATCAAGGAAAGAACCAAGAGGGAATATAGCAGAGAAAACTGGTGTGTGAAGATGCTAAAAGATCCACCTCTGATCCCGTGTAAGACATACAGAAAATTGAAACATCTAACACAAGTAGCTATCACCATAACGATTGACTAAGATACAAGATTTGAACCAAAAGGAATTTAGTATACGGAAATTAAACTAAAACCATACCAAAATACATAAGAAAAAGTAAAGCAATAAACTTGAACATTGTTGTTATGAGAATTAAATTGGACAAAACCACAAGATAAAAAGCTGTGGAAGAAGATAGAAAACGAAAACCAGCTTGTGAATCAATTGAAGAATGGTGATATAGATTTCAGAGGTATTCTATACCATCAAAGAAACCAAAAAAAGAACCGAACGAAAAACCTCACCATCCAGTAGAGAGGAAAGATGCAACTTGACGGTGACTAGTGTATAAGAGGTCAGGCACCAGTACTCTGACATAAGAAGGAGGGAGTCCCTAAATAGAAATATTCAAATTCAGAGGGAACTCGAATAAAGAAATAAACACTGAAGCGAAACGAAGACACCGAAATATGTTTGTAACTGAAATTCTTGAAATCTTTAAACTCAAAGAGAAATATATAAACGGACTCAATGAAACCCAATAGGCGGAAGATGTGCACATAATGTACACATTCATCTTAAACAGATAAAAGTAGTATATTATGTAGTCTTCTATATACATATTTAACAGTTTCTGTAAGAACAACAGATATGTATATACATTGTGCATACAGTGCAGACACACACACAGTTACAAAACAGATAAGGACTGAAGCTTCTAATTAGTAAGCATAAATGGTCACCTAACTGCCACATAGGTAGAAAAACCGTATATACAAACGGTATATTTAGCCGATGTTAATCCACTACAGGATAAAAACTATCGTATGCATTTTTGGTCCAGTTTAGCAACTAACGACTTCGTGCCGTGGTTGACGTAAACAGACGAATCGAAACGGTTGGCACAACTCCAGGAGTCCAACAGACAACAAATATGGTGGATCGCTCAAAGTGATTGCCGGAAAAGAACACTTAACTCTCTGTGCTCCCCTACCTGCAATATCCTCAATTCTGAATTTCATCAACTCAGATACAGAATCTAGTGATATATGTAGCTAGCATTTTAATTACAGAATGAATTCAAGAGTAGAGCGCGTAGAAGTTTTACATGTAATCCCTGCTGTTTCCATTACATAAATATTTTAAACACAGACAAAGTTTTTCGAATGATATAAGGTAATGCCGTTGGACTGAAATATTTCTCTACACTTCATATTCTAATGTTGCAAGTGCTTGTTTCCTTTATTTGATGTTTTCTGGTTGTTGCACAAAGCGTTTCATAAGTTTCAGCAATAGCATTAAATGTCGATATACTGCACCACACCAGTTTCCATCGATATTACTCGAGTACGACCAACTGAGATTAATATCCGCGTTAAGTTGTTTTTTTAGTAACGAAAACTTAATGACGAAGCAACTAAATAGTAAATACGATTAACACTGTTTATTATTGCAGGTATTTATATTAGCAATGAACTAGCCATATCTCTACGGCACATATACATATTTCCACATACACTTTGCTACAGTAACATAGACCACTTGTAATATAATCCTGAGTAGTCATAGTATAAGTAACTAACATGTCTATAAGAACTAGTGTCATGTGGGTATATTACGAGTTTATTTATTTCTATAAATATGTAGTAAAATAAAATA
This sequence comes from Lepisma saccharinum, assembly GCA_022664845.1. Lineage (NCBI taxonomy): Eukaryota > Metazoa > Arthropoda > Insecta > Zygentoma > Lepismatidae > Lepisma > Lepisma saccharinum. The sequence continues at coordinate 49,776 of JAGDQP010007663.1, read as the reverse complement.
TGTATTTTAGATGGTAACCAAAAAGTCACGAACCAAGAACTAAAAAGATAAGCAAGCAGTCACGTATCCCTTCCCTTTTTGACATAGTGGAAGATAAAATCGACAAGGAAAATGACCACCACGAGCTTTTATTCGGTGAAAAACACAAACTATTTGCATTGTGGTTCCTACGTGACTCAGCAGTGCAGTGTTACCGAATGCAGTAACCACCCAAGTGACCTATCAACAGGTAAACCCTCTGCTGATATGGACAGCATACACATTTGTGATTATCGTTTTATGTGACACTTTTGCTAAAACGTCACCGTAATTCACAATCTACAAGCAAAAATGCACATCAGGCCACCATATTCGCTTGTCTTGGTAATAAATTATGAACGCTAAACACAGTTTGCTTGTGACTACAGACGAGTTGTTTTGCACATATCACAGTAACTTTGGGAAACGTAGTGTACCATGTAAACGTTATTTACACATATTTCATCAATGGTGCATACGTTAGTCTTCAGATCTTTCTGTAGGCGTCATTACGAACTTACATCCCACGAATGACAGATTTTCGTGAGATAGACTTACTTTCATCTCCTCGCCGCGTGTGCAGCACTCTGCAAGACAATAACCCGACTACTCGGCTAGATTGATCAATCAACAGTGTTTGCATATGGCGGACAATAAGAGAAATATGTTGCATGGCGATATCTTTTAAACTGAATAGTTATTATTGAAAAAGAATTTGTAATCATACAGTGAGCGATGAATGGTGTTTAACGAGTGTTTAAGTAAGAAAGAATGTTGAATACAGAAATTTGTCGATGACTATGTATATAAAAGTGAACTGGAAATCATGTGTTAGTGACATAGTGAAATGTTAATGAACTTCGATTTTAGCTACAAAGTATTTAGTGAAAATAATTTAGAACTATAAATTTAAGAACATATGAAAATTAAGCTTAGAAAACGGACTAAAATATATAAAAACAATAAAATTATGTGTTTTGAACGTTAAGCAGATTATTACTCTATATTTGCAATTGGGATTTTTTTTGTACATGTGGTGATTTTTGCGTAATATATTTCTCATTGTGTATTCTTTGTTTTTCTTATCGACGATTTTGAGAAAAGGTTCTTTCAAAGAGGCGGGAATGTCATGTGTTTATATTACGAATTTATTTATTTCTCTAAATATGTAATAGTATAAAATATATATTTTAGATAGTAAGCAACCGGTCACGAACCAAGAACCAAAGATTTAAAAGTCATGTATTAAAAATGTAAATATTATTATCATGATTTAAATAGCAGGTTTGGTTTCCAACAGTATGTTTGTTTGTAAGTCATTCATAAATCAATACAGACAGTTATTTAAAATATGCAGACAAATCTCGGATTTCAATGAATGAGCAACTATACGACATCAGAGCAAAGTTGATGTACAAGGTTCATCTGAGTAAGGAAACAAGGTTACCTTACACAGCACAGCAAAGATCGAAGACACGTGATGCAAGAATCCGCCGTATTTTGATTGGTGCCCGGGAATTTGGCTTTACATCTTCGGAAGGAGAAAGTGAACTGTCATAGGAGAAACTACAAGACCAACGACACCGGGTTTTGTAAATCAACGCTACTTGACACCAGACAAGATGAGATGTTATCTGTTGATGTTAATGATATATTCGATGCACTACCTTCACCATCTCATTGACTCCCACTCTCCTGTTTAAGTTATTGAGTGAAAGCAGATTCGTCTTGATGCAGATGTCAACGTTCTGCTTTAGTTCATCTTGTTTCTGAAATTGGACTTTATCATCTAGTGACATTGTAGTGGCCAAGTTCAGCTCTCATCGGCACCCTTGAGAATAACATCAACACAATATGTGCATGCTTAATCTATATATCTCTCTTTTATCCAATGTTGTTAGGTAAGTTGGAAACTAATTTGTTGAATTGCTATTTCCTATATGCTTACTATTATTATTAATGCTGTGGTAATTCATTATTCGGTGGTACAATAGGTTTAAGAAATAGTGTCCTGAGTTCGTGATCCGGAAATATATTCTAAATTTGTAAGTTAGATATATTAAATCTTTTCAATTCTCAGTTGAATTCATGAGTTTACTTTAACAGCTTGTTTACTTAATTAACGGAGCAAATACCGTGAAACCACGTAGAATTCAGCACAGTAGGTCTATCGTTATGATCTTGCGCTTCGCCCCCATCCATATTCAATTGCTTATCACATCCTGACTATATTGGGTGTTTTTTGTCAATTAAGTTAGTTCTTAAGTTCATGTTCCGTGCTTACAGAACTAAACTGCCAATTATAAGGTAACTTTTAGGACCTACAGTTTTAGCAATATAACTAAACATTAAGCCTAGATAACATGATACTCTGCCAGGAGGACACTAGGGTTGACTCATTTTCATGAATAAATTACTTTATGCTTGGCAAAAAGTACAGAATAATACATAAAGTACGGGACAAATCTGAAATAACTTATAATTAAATTAACTAGTTAGGCCCTGTACTACGGTATGACTACCTGCACTACGGTATGACTACCTGCACAATTGTATATATCCCTAACAATTCCCTCACAACACGAGCCGTTAGTACATGTTATCAATTAGAGCAAACAGAAGGCACGAGTATTAAATGCGATGATATTCAGGATGCAAATATCAACATATTCTGCTCTCCAGCCTGCATAGTAAACAGTCGGAAAAGAGTCAATCACCGTTTATTTGTTAACTTATTGATAGTTGAACATGTGTGTGTGAATTTACTACTTATAATACGGCACAATCTCATAATACGAGACACTTAACTTTTACCTAAAATACAGCACATGCAGTATTATCCGGGACAAGTGGTCTCTAATTACAAGATCTGAATAAACAAGTATATTTTTATGTGCTGGTTTAAAAGGCAACAATTCTATGACAACCAATTTCTTCATAGTACTCTTTCAGCACTAAATAGTAACAACATTATGGAATTCTCACTGCCTTAATACCGTGTTCTTTTAGTTAGAGCAGAGTGTTTCCGAGCCATTTTAACGCTACCATAAATAACATGAAATGTGAGGAATATCGTTTTTGCTAGCAATAAATTCTTCCAAAATGTCTATATTGTTTCAAAGTTCTCAGTATAACCTACAAAGTTCTCATTCTTCGTTACTGTATGTACTGCACTTCACAAAAAGGAATGCACGTTTATTTTGTACTTCTGAGCGCTTCAATGTATATGCATGTGAAAGTTCCAAGCAGTCTACCGTCAAAACTTGTTCTCTTTCTCACCAACTGAGCCCTGGTGCGCTGAAGGCGACATCTCTACTAATTCGATTAAAACCAGTTGCCTATGACAGAAATAAAACATTAACATCTTGATCATTGTTTGATCACGTCTTACATGTACCAAGGAGTAATAACAAGAATTCCATCAGTAAACAACTATGTTCTTATCATGAAACCAGTCAGAAAAGCATACACAATTTGCAACACGTATAAAGCAAACGACCGTAGTACCCTAAATTCAGGATAACAAAATAGATTAAAATTGCTCAAAAATAATTAATATAAAAGACGATTGGATATCTGCGTGTGAAAGTAAGAAAAACATTGACTAAATCGAAACTGTTCTGTACAAAGAGAAACAATGGATTAGAAGGTGTTTGAGTAATTCTAAACGAAGAGTTAAACTTCTTATTTTAGAATTATTTAACGATCTCTTTTATACAATTATATTGATGCAAATTTTTGCTATAATCCTGGATAGCACCCTCAGATCACAGGAAATGGTATTTTCACGTTTGTGGTATTTTGTTTATCGAATCAAACCTTTACGATCACATTAATTTAAAGAAAATCTAATATGTCACTCCCTAATAAGCTATAAATTATTGTTATGGATCAGTTATGTAGTTACCGAGAGGTTTATTGATTAATTCACAATTAATTTAATTAGTATTCATATCTATATTCAAAGCTTCGTAGCTAATATTTATTATATGTTAGAAAATTCAGATTACCTTGTTCTTTGATCTGAAGATACTTGTGATCTCAACTCTTTCTATAAAGTGTAAATGCATATACACTAGTAGTCAGTAGTGTGTTTTGACAATATATTAGTCCGATTAAAAATATGTTTGTTATGACAAGCGCAAAATTGTTGCAAGAAAAAAGTGTAATAATTTTACTTCCAATATATTAAATATTTATAGAAGCTAGTTGGAACCTCACGACGAAGTGTTTAGTCTTTAATGCTAGTAATGTAAGGCACTATATTTTATTTTATTACAAATTCAGGACATTTAACCCCAATTGCACACTTCTCACATCTGTATAAAATAAAATATTTAATGTAAAATGCCTTCTGAACCTAATAACTTCAAGAAGAAATTTTGTTTGTTAACACTAAATTGTTTAAGGAATAGATCAGCTTGTAGATATACAGCAATGCTAAGGCGCAAAATATGGAATGATATTGTAGGTCATGAGCAGTAATATATGTTTAAAATATAATCTGAATTTTGGATGCTTAATTGCAATACACTCTGGGATATGTGAAGTATTACATAACATAGAATTGTATAACTAAAAACGATAATTTGAATAATCCACATGTTCTGGATATCTTATATATTCAAATTATGCGCTGGAAGAATGCAGAACAAAACCCAAAAGGATTGTAGTGGTTACATGTTTATGTAACAAAAATTCTCATCATACGTATTGCTACTGATGTTCTGTCTTCTCTGAAGATAGGATGAAGATATAATGTGGCCTGTTAAATTCGGACGTTGAGTTTCTTGCCGATCACATTTCGGCATTTCTAAGGTTTCTTTTTACTCCATTGACAAATTCCATTGTGGTTAGAATCTGGCTACAAACTTAATTTTCCCGAAAGAGTGCTTGTCGAAGGACTTCATATACAATATATTTGACGATTGAAATAAATGAATTTAAGAAGTAGATTTGTTCATGTCTCCTTTTAAAAACATAATTTAACTCATTAATACACATTTTACATTGAGTTTGTTCAGAGAACTCTGTTGTAATGGATATCGTGATTGTTAATCAAATTGTGTTGTTCCCATTCATTCGGCTGCCAACCCCCAATTCCTATAGAATTTTTACAACCGTATGATGTGACGTTAAGAATTTGTGTATGGTCGTAGCACGTGAAATTATAATTTGGATCAACCTATGTTCATGAAGACAAAAGAACATGCGACAGCATTACTTAAAAATATAAACTGTTTTAAACATTTTATGAGCTACAACTTTATCTATAAGTATTTTCTGTCAACATATATTTTACAAGACATTCGCGAATCACGTTTCCTTACCTTTATTCAACTTTGATCAGACAAGGATTCTGAGATAATGTTTAGATAAGAACAATATCAAAGCCCGCATATAAGTTCAGCTAGTTTTGATTTTATCTTCAGAATATTCTTAGCTTCAATTAAGTATTTGCAGGTGGCAGTAAAGTTTTGGGAGAAATGTTTTTTCATGTTTCCTTTTTATTCCGATGATGTTCATCTTAATTTTATTACATGTAAATATAATTAATATCATCAAACAAATTAATAATTTATATCTAGTATGTTTGAGAATATTAATTAGAAGCTATTGCAGTTGTCTTGTTTTGCAGTGAGTTCAATTGACGATAATTAAAACTCATTCAGAGTAGATTCACACCAAATGTATTATGACTTTTGATACATTTTCTCTTGAAAGAGCTGAAATATCTTCAGCTCCATAACTAAAATTTCAAATTAAGAATGAAGTTGCCGTAGTCAAAGCTGTTATTAAATTTGTTACTGTACTTAATTTGCTTATAATGTTAATTTTAAACAACTAAAAATATAAAGGAACTACCTAACAATATAATTTCCTTAAATAATTTGTACTAAAAAGTAAAAGTTCATCTTTTTATGCATGACTAAAAAGAATGAGCACGCTCTCATATACAGTCACTTCATAAATTCTTGAATTGGCGCTAGCCATGCTTTTCCTTTTATGGGTGCATTTGTCTTAACATGATTTTATCTTTACATTTAGTAAGAATTGTTTAAGAAAAGTATGTTTTACTAAGTTTTTTTTTATTTTTGGTGAAGATATTTTTCTCAACATAATATTCTGCAACTAAAATCGTAAAGATTTATGCAACCAGTCAAACTTAACATCGTTGCAGGCTAGTATTTACTTTAGGATATAAATTCATATTTAAGAAAATATTAAAATTTACTTCAGAAATATATAAATATGTAGAAATATGTTAAAGTAAAAAAGAATATTGTATTGTCACCCGAAAGAGAAAAAATAATGTAAAATTAGAAAATACTTTCGGCATATCTTTACTATATCCGGCATTTCATTTGGAACCATAAATAGAACATTCACGTGTGGTGTCTCTTAAATATGATGTGCATAACATAACCTTAAAAAAATATAACCTTGTTTTTGTTATCCGTCTTCGTTCGTTGACGCTCGCTCGACATATTGTCCCTGGTTATTGTAACTAAACATCAATGGTGATACAGAAATAAACATGTCACTATGACGCAATATTACCATGAATTCGATTAATAAATCTGTGACATTTTCGTTCAAAAAATCACGCCCACTAAAATAATATCTGACTTTCTTATCCTATGCTATCTTTCTGTAATTTATAAGTGAACGACAAATCTGAGTATAAAACAATTTTGATGTTTATCATTACAATCAGTTTTTAACTAGTCGCATACATTTTATAAAGGAAAAGTTTCATAATACTGCTTTATAATAGGGGACTGAACGATATATATCACATTGACGTTACGTGCTAGCAAGCAAGTAAGTGAGGAACGCAAGTTTCTATGATTGTGTGTAACTTCAGAATGATGCAGCCAAGAGAAATAAGTGACTTTTAACATTTACCTTTGTAAAAAAGAGCTACAATTGTTAAAAACATAAATATATATCAAATGTGCTATTCAGGTGGATCATGTACACTCGTTGTCAATATTGGAGACACGACGTTCATCTACAAAATGGATGCAGCTGCCCTGCATTCACTTTCTGGTTGCACCTAATATCATCCAGTTTTTGGTTCAACGCTTAACCCCAAAGAATGTTATCCCTCAGAAAGATAAACGTTTATCTTTTTTGGTTGAGCGTTCACTAATACCGTCTGAGATGAAGCTTTATCTTATTGTGGGCTTAAATTTCATCTTAATTGTGGATCTTCGTAAAAGGAAACTTTCAACCAAAATATAGATGAAGCTTCATCCATTTTTCGGATTTAAAAAAGGATTATGTAGTACTACTCAAGTACATTACATTACCACGAAGTGACATAAAACAGAACACTGTACAAGTATCTGATATTTTACGTGATAGTCTTATTTTGAAATGTCAAACACACTTTGACTACGTTGATCTAAAACGTTTTGAATGTTTACATAATCGCCAAATGTAACCTAACTTCCGTCATTATTTCGGGAAGGAGAGGAAGGATTGTATCCGTCATTTAATGGATTCCTATACACTCTAGGTAATTCCTACAAGTTACAATGCTTGACACAAGTTTGATATGTTCCTTGGTCCATCTTGAAGATCTTTAATACATTAAAATCAAACATTCTTCTGCCGTTTCTGCCTTTCAATTATATGTAGACCCTACATACAAATCGGCCTCGGTTCCTAACGAAAACAAAATTGACGTTACTCCTTTTATTGGCTTAGACAATGTAAACAATGTGCACACAAACGTAAAGTACGAACCAATAGGATGCTCTGATCACATGTTTAACTACTCACTCCTTACATTTAACAAGCCACGCAGAAGCGAACCAGTATATTAAAATTACCACACTTACTTTTCTTTTGACGAGTGCTGTTTTGTTTCACAGTGCAAGAGCATTTAACTGAGATGCCCTCAAATAATATCAAGCACTCGATGAAAAAGTATATATTTTACAAAAGTCCCGTATAGCCAAATTTGATACAAATGTCTCGATTTCAACTGCTAAATTAACAACCCGCAAACAAAATTGCGTTTCAAGCAACACACACACTACATAGAGCGAGAGAAAAAAACTATAAATACGGTGATTATAAACAACTCCGTAACTTCACAACAAATTCATAAGAAAAAAGAGAGTAGTTTATTTCCGTTTACATTATTAACAGCTTTAACGTAAAGGCTATGTAACATCTCAAATTAGGAGTGGGCAAACCAAACCCTTGGCATTGTCTTCCAAGCAGCGAAAATACCTCAATTTAATAAATAATTGCTTTGTTGATGTAACTAATTAAATTATTACTGACAAGTCGACAATATATAGATTCGTAAGTAACTTCAATACACGGAAATTTAAATAATCTGTCAGCGCCATTTACATTACCTCAAGTGAAAGAGTTTGAAGTGGAGAGAGGAGCAAACAGGATTAAGTTGAATCCCACAGTGTTTGACAGTATTACAAGCAAAAAAATTAACTTGTCACTTCAATTTATTATTTACCACTCACTCACATTATAATTAATTTAGTTTAGTAACAATTGTTTTCCCAGCCATTGGTAAGAAGCAAAAGTTATGCCGCATCCTGAAGAAACCTAAAGTGGAATCTACAAATGACTTAAGACCTATAAGTAAATTACCTATTTTGACGAAAGTGGTTAAAAAGCTTATATCGGCAACTCTATAGATATGTAATTAATCAAAATCTACTACCTGCTATACAGTCCGGTTTTTGCAGGCACCATAGCACTACTACAGTTTTATTACAAGATATGGATGAAATATTACAAGAAATTAATTCCTCTTATGTTACTGTAGTAGTTTTGGTTGATCTTACAATAGCATTTGATTTAGAACAATTAGATGCACTTATATCGAAGTATATTTATTCTCTCGTGGTTCCGGTCATATATCTATAAACAACAAGTAAACAGAGAGCAAAGAGTTATGCTACAAAATTCCGGACTGGTATTATCTGAACCAGCTAGGATTAAGAATCTGGTGTCAGAAGGCTCTATATTAGGTCCTTCACTTTTTCACTGTACTCGTCTGAGTTACATCATACGTTGAAGCATGTTCGAGTCCATTCTTACGCTGATGATACACAATTGTTTATTTCATCTCCACCTATTCTACTAAATACAAAAGTTGACAGTTCTTAATATAGACCTAAAATGAGCGATTGACGAGTCTCTAGTGGGTTGTAAGTTAACTCACGAAAATGTACATTCACGATCACAGGAACAATATATGACTTGAAGGACATAGTTAATTCCTGATGAAATTATAGTTAAGATACTGAACTAAATTCTCCAAGGTCGTGAGGCATTTGGTAGTCCAGATTGACGAAAATCTTACCTGGAGATCCCATGTGTCCTCCCAGTGTACAAAAGCTTTTTTAACCCCTCTGCGGCAACATTACAAACTACATGAATACTTCATGAAAAAGAGGAAATTCAATATTGTCCGTAACTTTATCCTACCTCTTTTCTGTTACTGCGATGTAGTCCACGGGCTGGGCTTAACCCTCAGTAAGGAAATGTCTATTTTAAAAAAATGCAATACGCCTGTGTAAGATCAAACTTTATATTTCGTAGATCGGAATATATTCTACGAAAATTCAATGATGAAAATATGGTTACTGTGTCAAGGAAATGTAACTTACACTATTGTTGTTTAATATTAAAACTTTAAAAATCTCCCCTCTACTTAGTTAAAAAAACCTCGAAGAACTGTTTATCATTACTCAACACATAATAGTAATGCGCCTAATGATCCCCGTTTCATATCCTGTAAAACAGTTGGTTCATTTTCTGTGTCGTAGGAAAAAGATGAAACTTCCTGCCAATAAATTTACAAATTCTACCACGTAAGGTACGTTAAGAGATATGGTTAAACATATCCTCCATCGGAAGCAATTGATAAGTTCAAACTCTTATGACCAAATCTGACAATTTCTCCCATTGGTAATGTGTAATTAGAATTATATACACACATGTTTGTAATGCTATTTCCTTCCCCCTCTTGTTATATATCGAATGCAATGTTATATAGACTATTCACACCGGTAAAATATTGTGTGTGTTGAGTGTCTGTATATCTATGTGTGCCTGTGAGTGCATTTAGTATATATCTAGAAAGGTATCTTTATTATTATTGTTTTATTGTAATATTTTAACCTTACTTTTATTTTTACAAGGCTTATGTGGAAAAACGGCCATAGGCTCAACCCCACTCGGTTCAATATAGACAATGTCAAAGCAAACGAATATATATTTTCATAGAAATGTTATGGAACTAACTACGATTGGTCTCAGTAAGTAAGAAATAACTTAATGTCTGAATAATTTATGAAATAATTATGATGTTACGTGATGATTCATTCCAGAAAATCTTTGGAGGGAGGCAGGGGCATAATACAGGGTATTTCAGCGCAAGAAGTTTCTAAATACTTCACCCTCACCGTTGTTAAGTTAGGCCTCACCAGGAACGGATTCAAATGTAAATGATGACATTCGTTATTTTATGACGTTTGTTTACGTTCACACTATATATTTAGAGTTTGCTTATTGCGAGAGTTAACTTGACAATTGGACTCATAATTGTAGAATTGAAATGAAAAATCACTACATTTGATTTATTTTAGTTAGGTAATGCCATTTTCATGTTAGTTGACCTTAATTTGCGTTGCGTATTAAAATTGCATGTAGCGTTGAAACTGTGAATTTTAACTTTTCATTTGCATAATCTGCTATTAAATATCACCAACAACTCAGAACATCCATATTTTGCACCAGTAGTTTAATGGGTAACCCGAACATGAGACAGACGATATTATGATAATATGGCCTTGTATTCATCTTCAATAAAGGAAAATACAGCTTTCCTACAAGGCTGAATTTTTTAATAGTAAAAATAAATTTAGACGTAATAGTTTCGTAAGTATAATACTTCCTTCCTCAGGCTATATTCTACAACTGTAATTAGACAAATTAATCAATAAACAAAGAAAATAGACTTTAATGTCCACCAATCAGGGGTCACTACTAATTAAAAGTTCACTTTTCTTCCCTTAGCGCTGTCCTTCCCCTGGCGAGCGTACCTGCCTCTCACCTGTCAGACTTAATGAGCCAGAAGATCACAAACGACTTTTAACTGATAATTGCCGGAAACACCTTCTTAAAAATATCTTATCACGAAAACAAATCCCTCGCTACACATGCTTAAACAAAAGAGCTTATTAATTGAATAAAGTTATTTATAAAGTTCGTTAAATAAATTAAAATAGCAATTAAATGAAAATAAAGATATAAAAGTTATATAGATAAATAAATAAGTAAAAAAATAAAACTATAAGACACTACAATAATAATTGCCGGTTAGCTTCTTCATATTGCTCTCCTTATCCTCCGCAGTTCTTCTTTTTTCAAAATGTCCTCCCTCTCTTCATTAATACGATATCCACTATTCCAGTTCATAGCATTATCGACTACCTATCTTGTCGTTCTCGCTTCTTTCTTCCCAGTTAACTTCATGTCCCGTTTCACTGACATACTAGGAAATAGTATTTGTGTCCCTCATTAACGTGACATCATCCTTATGTTGTTTAAACGTTCTTCTAGCCTCTTCTTGGTTTCCCCCACATACACCACATCCCACACGGTCCTTCATATATAATCCCCCTTAGCCGAAAGTTCCCTGTCGATCGTTTCTTCTTTCTGCACGTCCATTGTTCGTATATCTCATGTCTGATATGTGCATCCAAATAAAATATGTGTGATTTGGTCGTTCGGTGCTGGTAGTGAAATTATAATTTACTATTAACTTTATGTAAATTGATGTGAAATAATTTCAAAATAGAATCAACTAAGGTGAACTAATGGAATTCTATTGAATGGAATGATTTATATTTCAAACGTAGTTATTTTAATCATAAATTGAAGTTAACTTTCAGCAAACGCGCACTCTGAAATGCATATGCTGTGATCGTCAAATACCGACAAGATGGCATCAACTAACCTTAATTAACACACGTTTACCTACTGATGTGATTTTTGTTAGTCTCTAAGTATAGTGCTGGTAACCATGAAGTTAGGCCTCACCAATAGCTTAAATTCAAAGTTATGTGATCGTCTACTAAGGTCAACTAACGATCGAATAACTAATGACGTTCTATCCATGTGAATCCTTTTCTGGTGAGGACTAAGTTCACAATGGTCTCACTTTCAGAGTAGAACCTTTTCCCAATATAATAATCTACTGCATATGCATTCCACAATAACGTAACTGTCTTACAGGTTATACAAGAAGCAACGATATACAAGACTTTAATTGAGTTACACACCGTGAAGAAGGAGCTGAACAGGACCGAAGTTGAAAGTTAAATCGCGAAATTTTCCTAAAGTGATTGAGTTAATAAACTCGCAAAAACTCAATCAAACTTAGAAACATTTATTTTATCAGTGTAAAGACCTTTGATACGTGAAAAACAAAAATAAAATGGATGAATTATGAATTCAATGAATAAAAGAGTGTTTGCATGTATAAAGCTATTCACTTATATTTCAATAACTACAGTTGCAAAACGCAATCGTAAAGTAGTTAATATATTTTAATGGCTTAACCATTTTGAAATATAATTTTATATCAAATCTACATCTACATTTCAATGTAAAAGTAGAATTAATACATTTGATTATTGGATTGATTTTCCTTTTTCTTCAAGCAATTTAAAAAATATTACTTACCTTCCCATCCTTTACGTAGTACATTTCCTTTTAATGAACGTCGAGAAGCAGAGTAAAACTAGCGGCAATTAATTACAACAGATGACAGCTGTAACGTTTATGATGTGTTACGTCGCTTACACATAAGCTATAAATATTTTAAATACGATTTATCTTATTAAATAAGTATTAAATACCCAAGAACGAGTTGGTATTCTTTTCAATTTATACTACTGTACGTTAAAAGCGCATTCCGTTCTTTAGTTACAAGTTTATATTAGAATGTGGAGCTAAATTCTCCAAGCTAACGCTACTGACCTAATTTTCTCCGGAAAAGCTGAAGACCTTTTAGATCTTCGGCCAATAACACAAATTAAACAAAAGAATTCTTAAATGACAATAAAAATATTTTAACTTAGAATACGTTTTGGGAATCAATTAGTAACTATTAAGTTAGAATCATAATATTTTACAAATTTCTGTATTAAAATTTAAATTATTGAACTCAAATATTAGAACATAATTTTGGGAGCTAACCTCTTATTTTGATTACTAGTGGACTTAATAATTTTGTAACTTAAAATTTCGCTTATATTGAACATGAAGGTATTCATTATATTATGGTTTAATGTTTCACATTATCACAAGAGCGTATTTCAGACTCGCTTACTAACATAGTCATACTATGTTTTATGTGGAAACATTGGAAAATGACAAAGTAAGCAGCATAAAGAAAAAGAGCATAGATTACAAACAAATGACGACGAGAAAAGTAGAAATAAAGAAAAATGTCAGAGACTACAGATGATGATTTAATCGAGTTGCAACAAGATACACATGAGCAAATACGATAAAATAAAAATGCAAGGGACGAGAAGGGTGAAGGAATTCATGTAGACCCACCATCGTTACATTCGTCATCTTTTACAATACAATTATGTGTTAACAGCGTAAATAAGCCTTTCCAAACTCCCAAAGAAAAATGAACAGATTCTCATTATCAATAAAGGGGCTTGCATTCCCTAAACAAGAATAAATAGTTGAGAAAAGTAATACATTTACAGCTATAATATTGTTTCCTGACAAAGCCCTTGAATCCCACAGTATTTAACAGTGTCAAAGATGGCAAGAATTGGCAAGATTTTCATTAACTAACTTCTCCCAAGTTTTGCTTTTGCTTTTGTATAGCTCAGTTTTAAAATTTTGTTTGGTAAGTCTATATTTGTTCAGTCGCGCTTTTCTTAACTCCTGACTACCAGCTGCCTTATGTCTTTTCCTACTTGCCTTTAGTATACGTTTCAGTTTCTCCAATTTTCTTGTCCAAAATACTTTTCTTTTTCTTTTACTTCTGTTTAATTCCGGTGCTGATTTGTGTGCTTCCGTAATGTCCTCTTCTACTTTATTTGTAGTGTTATTTAAATCACAGTTAGCATTTATTTCTGGTAATTTCAGTTTTTTTATATATTTTTTTTCGTTATTGAGTTTTATAATGTTGTATTTGATATTCTGGTCTCTGTTTTATCATTTTTATTCGTTGTGAAGTCCTCCACGAAGCTGATGACTCTGTGTTGGCTAGTTGTTACATCTTCTTTTACAGTCCAGTGTTGTAAATTATTATAGAAGTTTCCCCTTACTAAGGTTACATCTATATTACTATTCGCTCCAGCCCTGCCCATAAATTTTTGGTGGTTGGTCTCCCTTGTTTATTACATTTAGATGGTATTGATGTATTAAATCTTCGTACTTTTCTCCGTTTTTATCTGTATTAGGGCAGTGCCAGAGTGGAGATTTCGGGTTAAAATCCCCCAAAAGTATAGTATTCATTCCATTTAACCCTTCCAAAATATGATCTATTCCATGCACAAAATGTCGACAGGAAGGGAAAACTGAAAGTATACAATGATTATTTTTAAATTTGCTGTTCTCCATTTTAAATCCACACTCTGGATCCACCGGCATGTATTTCTGGAATCCACCAAAGCCTCTATGTTCTTGTTATAAATGATCATCGCTACCATCGGCGTTGGATCCTGGGGAAGGATGGTCACAGCATACACAGGCATTGCTTGTACTCTTCTCTTGTTGGTATAGGGCTCCTGCAGCCATGCCATGTCCAGCTCTTTTTCTCAAAAGATCTTCTAATTACTAAGGTTTCTAATTTTGATCTGTCCATATTTACCTGGACGAATTTAAACATTTTTACGGTTGTCTAGTGTGAACGTTGCACGCTGGGAACTTCTCTACCGGATTTAACACAATCCTTCCATAAGCCATAAAAAACTGCCTGTAGATGCTGTTCAGCTGCAGCGACTCCTCTCTTCCTTCAAAGACTTTGGGAATTAGTTTTAGTAACTATTTCACTTATTGTGGATCCGTCGTGATTTCACTTGCTCGTAGATTTATCCCGTCCACTCCCTCATCGTTCCGAAGGTTATACTTTTCCATTATGATGCATTTTCCTAACGACGATTCGCAATGCTGCAGCTAGAAGAGAAGGCTCCTCCAGTCTTGACAGGTTATAGCTGGTTTCTAAGTTCTCGTAGAATTTGTTATGGTTAAATTCCTCTTTTTCTTGTTCGGTATGTTGTTGTTCATCCCTTGCCAGCTCTCCCCTCGGTTCCGTGTCTTGCTCTTCTTCGTCCGTTGCAGATTATCTTCGTAGGTTATATCACTGGTTCTGTCGGTTTTGATTGATTTTTCTCCGGTAGAGTCTGGGGATCCATGATCTACATCCTTTTCTTTTTTTCTCTGTTCTGTTTGTATGTGTTTCCCCTTCCAAAGGCTTCTCCGTACACTTTAGCTCCTCCTCCTCCAAATATTTTTCCGTTGTCTCAATTCTGCTACGTCCATCATTGTTTATATTTGTATCTGTTTTCATTTTGTTAGTTTTTCCAAAACTTGCTCGAATGTTTTAAAATAAATTCGTCTTGAATAATCATTTCCAGTCCAATTGCATCAATATTAGTTTTTAAATTTTACATCGCTTCTAAGACGTCGCATGGGGACTTCTTCCATAGTCCCATTCCTAAAGCCGGAGTTCTGATTTTGTTCTTGTCATTTTTCAAGGACAAGAACATTTCCAGCAATACGTCGAGGTCTTCCAAGAACGTCTCCTCGGTTGACTTTACTTGCATGAACCTACAACCATTCCGATTTTCAGATAAATAAATATTTATGACTTTTTCTTCACGTACCTTAATATTGTATATTTCAATTTCTTCCAAATTGAAATTGTCGTGCAAAAGTGCCACTGTCTGTGCAAATCCCCTGGAAAACGTTGCCAAATCCGGGTTGATAAAATATAAGATGGTTTGTTGCTGGTCCATATTAATCTAACTTCTTTTAATTTCGAAAAATGTAGGTGTTGTTAATTTGTTTCTCGTGTTGATCCAATTATTTATGTTTTCTATTTTCTTTTGTTGTTAAATTCCATAAGTCTATTTAGACTTTTTTTTGTCTGCATGGGGGGTTCTTTTCCTTACTTTTCGGTGTTTTATGTTCAATCAGGCTAAAGTTACAAGCCATAATCAGAGGCCGATATAAAGTTACTTATAATAATAAATGGAGGTTGGAATTATATGAAATGTTCTCTCCTCCAGAAGAATTATTCACTGTACGCCTAATAGCTAGACAACCTACATGTCAGTACAAATAAATTATAATCTGGAGGAATAAATTATAAGTCGTGAGCATCATTTAGAACCACGAGATAGATATGCAGAAATTCCATCTACGTTAAGTTCTAAGCAATTGGATTACAGCAAAGAAAAGGAAAACATTAAGATGAACATTATGCAGGAATCGAAAGTATGCAATGCAACAGAACTTGTCTTGTTGAAAAACGCACGCAAACAAAGAGAGATAATAAAATAATAGACTTTTAAAAGGGTTTACTTTTATTATGGACGACTAAAAATTGTGCCGTGACATTGAATCCGCCATCCCCAGCATCATCAAAGGAGGATATGAAGATTCTAATTCATAAGAATTATGTTAGTATTACCAACAAGAACCGCGCGGGTACTGGTGCATTTGTTTCTGTAGCGTGTGCCAACATACGTGTAGGCTTAAATGCTGATTGAGCATTCAATGGTAAAACCAGTACCCGCGCTTTGAAACCTATTCTTAACTATAGACTGTAAGATGACGTGTGGTACGAATATTTGCTGGGAGGGTGAGAACATTAAATCTTATATAAACCGCTTAAACGCTAGTGCAGAAGGACTTGAGTTCACACTTGAATGTCGGACCAAATCAAGATTAACCTTTTATATGTTAACTCGAAGATCAAACGGGCGTACGTCAATGCTTGAATTTTTACATGCAGACTGGGCACACCCAACTGGTGAACGACTCAAGGATCAAAAGACAGGCTTACGTCTGAAAGGAATTATAGACAATGAACAGAGACTTGGGAAAAGATTAAAAGAATTAGCAAGAGTGTTTCTTTCTAGATGTTATAAGAGGCAAAATATATAATAAGCAATTCAATAACTTTGAAAACCAGTAAGACAAGAGAAAAACAAAATATGAGCACAGGGCAAATTTCCCTTACAATTACTACCAGAACTGGTGGAACCAACTGAAAAGACTAATCCCGAAGTTGTGGAAAAGAATCAAGAGGAATTCTAACATATAAAGTGGAAGTTTACATACTAGAAGACTGATAGCGTATAAGAGGACAAACCTTGTAACGTCTACAACAAGTAGCTTTCACATAAAATGTCTCACCAATATACAAGATTTCAACCAAACTAAATCTAACACACGGAAATTAAACTAAAAAGATGCCAAAATTCATGACAAAGGTAAATAGACAAACTTAAAAAGGGCGGTTTTGAAGTCAATGTTTGAACAAAACCCACGATATAAAATGCTGTGAAAGAAACAAAATAATGAAAATCTACAGGTTAATCCATTTAAGAATAGTGTTCTTCAGAGGAGTTCCACAACATCGAGGAAACGAGTAAAACGGGACTAAAAACCTCAGACCCAGGAGAGGGGAAAGTGTGACATAAGCCTGACACAACAATGCTCTGACATAAGGAAGAGGGAGACCATAAAGGGAAATATTATAATACAGAAATACAATTAGAATAAAGAAACATAATCTAAATCCAAATCAAAGCATCAAAATAAATCTGTAAAAGAAGTATTAAAATTGGTAAAATCATCAATAAATTCGTAAATAGACTCACTGAAACCGACTAAGCAAGAGGTGTAGTCATCCATCTGATCCATATGTGATTTGTTGTATAGTTTTCGGAAGAGTAATCTAACAGTTAGTGCGAAATATATACAGAATGTGCACATAGTGCACACAAACCTATTCACAAAAATATATAAGAATATAAGCTTCTAAACAATAAGTAAATCAGCCGATCTAATAGCCACACACACACACACACACACACACATATATATATATATATATATATATATATAATAGGAATATTTAGTCAGTTTAAACCCACTAAATGATAAAAGGTTGGAGAAGTTTTGAATGTTGGGCCATTTTAGTTACTAATGACTTCAGGCCGTCACGATTTCGTTAGCTGTTAAGTTTCTAAAATTTTGTTCCAGCATGTTTCAAACATGTTCCAGCTGAAATGAAATAACTGAACCTTGAAGATTTGCATCTGGCACCTCATACTACATGACTAAAGCCGTCGGTACTACTCCATGAGTCAAACAGACAACACATCATATATAGGAAGGCATCCTTAAATGAACAGAAAATCAGTGACTTGTGTGAGTAGCAGATTCGGGCTGTATGCCTCACCTCACTCTGTGAAATGTATCGAAACTGGTTAAAAGACTGTCAGAACAATTATAAAAGTATATTTGAAACTTTCGCACGTGTTTTTGGTTGTTTATAGAGAGGAATATTTCTTGAAAAGCGCTAACACTAGACTGTAGATGGAGCGTGAAACTTTTGTCCGCACTGTTGAGAAAATGTGCGAGAACCAAAGCGGAAAATTTGGCACCCACATTGTTCTCATTCTGCACACCAAATACCTGAACAATGTACAAAAACAACATTGGCAAGCAAATCGAGCGTAATGACAAGTTCCACGGCACTATGTTCCTCTGTGTATGGAGGAGAAAGAGATGTTTTAAGGATTACGAATATTGCATTTTGGTTCAACTGAACAACATATTGAGTTATGAAATTCAAGACAAATTCGTAATGATAAAGACCTCAAGGCCTTTTCGAATTGCCTAAATGATCATAGTTCATTTGCGATACCTGCTTCTGATCTTCATAGTATAGCTATCGGTTTAATTGGTGAATGCAGTGCAAATCGTGACCAGCCAGAAGAACTAGGTAAATTGTGCATGAGGAATAAAATTTGGAAAGGAATGGGCTCTGTCAAACTGAAACGAAGAAATAAAGTTTTCCCTATGTATGTTATCAAAAATACAGTTATCATCCGAAATTAAATAGTTCCAATAAACCCTTTACAACTGTTCAGTAGAATTACTTGCATCATCAGATATTATGAAGATTTTCCTCGAAACAAGAAATACAAAGTTTCTCCAGCACGACCGGCGTTGGTGAATTTTCATTCAGGAAAACATCTAAATCTACGTTTGCAAACATCACTGAGGGCATAGTTCTGACCGTACCCAGAACATAATTTATGCAATAGATGGCAAATATTTCCTACACGCTGTACTCTGGTCAAACGTAAATGACATTACATACGAAAAGGTATGTCTCAATTACGAAAGCTATATTAAGAACAACTATGGTAACGCTGTTGTAGTGTTTGATGGCTATAACATGGAAAATTCGAAGAACACAAAGCAAAGAAGGAGGGCAACATAGAGCAACAACTTATATATTTGGTTATGTAAATATATTATAAGGGAACTATATGTGTTAATATACAACACCAAGGGAGTACAGGCGAGATCACTTTTAATGTTCTTCACTCTTATGAAAACCTAGCAAAATGGATGGAACGTGTCATGTTCATGAACTCTTCATTCAACAAATTACAAACGATAAAGTTCAGCAAATGTGTTATTTGTAGGGAGCAATTAATTTCCCACTGGTCCAGAGGCAATCCTATTTATTACATTTCGTGAAATGATGTCTTAAACGAACTGCTGATCACAATCGAATTTGATTTCGTTATCTCTATATACATGATATCTCAGTTCGTGTAAAGTCGACTCTTTCAAAGTTTCAGCATTTTGTGCAGAGACATGGGAACGGTTATTATTATGCTTGACATGCTTTTGAAAAAAATCGCCTTTATACTTCAAACGCACACTTTATCCGCTAGCATTACAGTAATGTATTTAGACAGATTAAAATATTTTTAAAGATAGGATTCGAATATTGTTATACGTAATGACCAGATATCAGCAACGCTTCAAAAGAAATATTTTATACGTTTCAGATTATATTTTTAAAACTATTGCTGATTTCCACAAGCTATAGTATAAGTATGAGCTTAATTAAATAACTGAACTCTGGCTTCTACATTACAGATTAGTAATTAAAATAGTAAAATATTCTTTGTTACTGATGTGCGTTTAATTCTTTTTAAAAATAAAACTTATTTGGAGTAGAGTTACCTGCAGTATTAGCTCAAAATATTTTTTTCTTCCAGGGGTTCAATATATCTTTCAGGGTATCCCTCAAATCGAAAAGAGCATCAATACCCTCCGTCAAAGAATTACAAACGAATGTCTGTCTGCGCAAGTGCATTTAAGTAGTTCACATAATTCATTGGTGATTATTAAAACTAGAGTCCTCCTAAATCCTCATTCACATATGGTTATAATCCACATATATGGTTATTGTTTATTATCAGTTAACTAGAAATAACATCTGAACTCGTACACGATCTTACTAAGTGTATGAGAAATTACCCACAATACTTAATTAAAACCACTACGTTTACCTTTGTAAATAAAATTCAATAATGGAAATATACACTGCACATTAATTTCAATTTTATTCAAATAATCTTCCCTAATAATATTAAGAACAATATCTTAAAAATATGAAAATGTTTAAATAACAAATTCAATATTTATAGATTCATAATAATTATATGTAATTATCGGGTCTTTTCCACGTGAAATCACGCAAAACTGGATTCGTCACTATTTTAGAAAACCAAATGTTGTCCTACATCTCTGGGGATATGAGAAGAACTTTTGGAAACATGTAATGCTTTAATTTCTCACGGGGCGACCGTGTTTCCATCATGACAAATGGCTTGTGTTGTTTCCTAGAAATGTACAATTTTTACATGAATCTGAATATTAAAATAATAATAATAATACGAAACGGAAACAACTATTTATTAACTTGAACTGTACTTTGAAGATGCGTACTCACTTTTCATAAAAGATAATCCTTTATTCTAAAAAGGTAGGTTGAAAAATGATCAATCATGAACAATGTTTCTCAACATGATCATTTACTAGTGAAAACGGAATGTGAATCTGTTAAAATTGCATCTGCTTTTCATGAAATGTTTCGTTCGATCTAAACAACTGTACTGAAAGTGGCTATAGCAGGAGAGGTTGTTTTTGTTGATTTTCGAATTCATGACATCTTCCTTGCATCAGAATTTTAGGAATTCCTTACTTGTCTATGATGGAGGGATTCTTAGACTTTAAGAATGAATTGCTGTTATTGAGAGATGGTCGCAAACATATCGAATTGAAATGAATGGACGAACCTAAGATGAGTTTGAAATAAGGGGAAGTTTGAGATGGCAAATATTGATAAGTGCGGAGTTATATTTCGAGTTTTGAATAGCAGAACAAAAAGAGCAATTTCATGTAATTCAAATGAAATGGGAGAGAGACTCTGTAGACGTTTCCGAAAACAATTTAGGTATAAAGGAAAACCGTGAAGAGTTCTTAGAATTTCAGAACTTACATGAATTGAGTTAATTCTGGAGTGAGGAATGTTTTCGTGAAAATAATCATCAAGTGAGGATGGATTTTAATGGAGAAGAGAAAGAGTTGTATGAAGTGATTTGTAAAGTAAATGATGAAGAGTCTACAAAGTTGTGTGGTGATAATGAAAAATGTGAAAAAATGTAGTGTTGAACCTAATGTAAATGCTGAGAAATCGAAGCCAAAGATGAAGCGGAAAAGAAGACATCGAGTGAAAAAGAAGAATGAGAATATGGAACTAAAGGTGATTGATGAGTGCAAGAATAATACAGAAGATGATAAAGATGTTTGGTCGAAAGATTTTGATAAGGAACATTCATAAAGATTTTATCAGGTGTTTGACTTAATGGAATCTAAACCACAAAATATTCCTAGGGATTCTGATGAAGAGGAAGCAGATGAGGTACTTGGATCAGAACATGATTCAAACTGTGTGAGTAAAATGATTGATGAGGATGTTGGTTGGAAAATCGATTATAATGTCAAAGCTTTTGTAGATTCGATTAAATACGAATATTAAGATGTAATATGGGAATGATCGGATGTTTGGAAAAACATAAATTTAAAATTACCTAAATGACAAAACACGATTAAGAGCTAAGCTTTCTCCAATTCCTAAAAACAAAAGGGACATTTTTGATGGGGTGCTTCAAGATAGGATTAAACATTGTATCCTTGAGAAAATGTTCACTCTAATTATACGTCAAATTGTTTTCTTGTTAGAAATACAGGATGTTCTCACAGAATAGTAGGGAATTATGTTCATCTAAATTAAGTTGTGTCTGATTATGTGTATCATTTGCCCAGTATGCTTAGCTAATTTGTCTGGGTGTGATTGGCATTCGAAACTCGATATTATGAAAGCTTGTAATGCATTGAGCGGGACGAAACAAGCTGAGATTGTTCAACTATTGTTACACTTTAGAGAGAGTTTTTGATTTAAAAGAATGACAGGGGGAATAAAACAGCGAGCAGTATTTTGAGGAAGACAATTGAACGCTTGTTAAGTGATTTGGTTAAATATGGAGTGAAAACTTACTTGATGACATTTCAATTGCGAATTAATACAAAGAATCTCATTTAAAATATATTAAGATGGTTTTGAATAGGATTAGAGATAGTGGTATGACAATTTGCCCCTGATAAGATTGAGTTGTGTAAAAATAAGATAAAATATTTCTCAGACTATTCAACTTCAAAATAGCAACACAAGAATGACAAACGAAATATATACAAACAATACTAATAAAATTCTTACACAGTACACATTATTCGCAATGCCTCTGTAGTGGGGGAAAGCGAAACTCGGAAGGGGAAGGGGGAAAACTTAAACACAAAGATTCTGGATTAAATACAAAATCACAAAACATAAATTTTCCTTTGAAATTCAAAATAAGAACGACTTCATCATAGTTATTATTCAACTAGAAAATATACAAATAAAAATGTACGTATCAAAAATTAATGTAAAACAAAGGAATTGTACCATATGAGAACGTCACTATAATATATAGTATAGGGTGTATACGGGCTTAACCAAATATATTTGTTTTACCCAATAAGGATTATTTATTTTGCCCCAAGCTGCCATTTAGAAGAAAACGTTATCTATACCATATGTACGTTATAGCTTAAATTGCTATGAAGTATGAAAATGAAGCTAAGGTAACATATTCGTTCATCACAAAAAATAGCAAATACATGGGAATGATTTTGAAAGACCTACATCTTGAATATTTTTCAGCATTGCGTAATTTATTTTATTGTCTTGTATTTCCCACACATCAACACACATTATCAGTCGACCAATAACGGGAATTTTGTGAATCAGCGTACCCGTCGAGCTGAAACCATGCCTCGCCAGATCAGTACCACTTTTCCAACTCATATCCATCAAGTGTCACGTGTTACATAAACCAACTACAGTCTATTACACTCTTCACTAAATCACTATCCATTAACACCTACATGACTATTATTTTCAACAGACAATTTTTTAACGCTCTCGTGCAGCGGTATGAGTATACCATAGGACACACCATTCTCGGCAGATAAAATGCGCAGGGACTAGTGCGGACTCATGGCTGTTGTTACATTTATATCCTTTACTTTGTCTTCTGTGAATACCTTCGATCTACCACTTCGCGGTGGATCAACCACACTCCCTGTTCTCTTGACGTTATCATACAGACGTGTTTTTTTTTCGGAGGTGTCTTCTCAGAACACGCCTCTGCGAAGTATACTTCGCTGGCTCCGTAACTCCTACCCCGTATATACTGTTATAAAATGAAAAACCATTCCTCAAGAGAGTACACCATCCTCCTGTAGACCTCTACAATGCTTCTTTCCTCAACCATAACCACCAGCCACCTGTAACCCAATATAAAACAAATATTACATCGGTTGTGTGATTTTGTGATCACTCTGTATAAGTATCTCATTTGACAGCAGTGTCGAGTAATTTCCAGTATTAAAATCTATTCAGTGAGTGTTATCGTACGTAATCATCTATTCATCTGTTCATCTATAAAGCAGATATTGCATATTGTCCTCACCTCCAGTGGTAGTGAGTAGGAGTCAACAAATGCTTAAGTCACAACAATAGAAGAAAGGGTAAAGAACAGGTCATTGCATCACAGTTAATAATATTGGTTCTCAGTTTAATTTGATATTAACAGGTTATTGTAAATATGTTTACAGTGTAAGTACTAGGGTCTACTAGGTAAATATTTGCTACAGACGTGATCCAGCAAGTTCAACATGAAAGTCAAATAAAGAAAAAAAAATGTAAACATAGTGCTTATTTCAGCTGTCGATGTTGAAATAAAGAATCAGTTGTCAACTTGAGACTTCAAATCTAAGAATGCACAATAACGTCATTGTGCAGGACTGATTTATATGTAAACTACTGTAACCATTTATGTATTGATTATGCCGACTGTTTGAATTGCAGAACGCAGCTGTTTTTATGATGAACCGGTCGAGATGCTGAAACTGTAAAGATAAAAGAGTAACAAGTAAAGTATTCGAATCATATCTGCGCACACTGAAGTTAATTATTAAAAAGCTAATAAATAACAAAGCTCGTAGAAAATGTCCGTTTATTATAATGAAAAGCAAAGTACCCTTTTAACGCTGTTATCTCACTGGTAGAGTCAAGACGAGGGAATGTTACGTAGCTAGTTTAACTCCTGTTATTGTCAAATTACTGAATTAAATTGATGTTGACTAGGCTTAAGGCAGGAAAGCGCTTAAAGTTAGGGTCGGTTCTTCACCCCTCCCGCTGTGTCGCGGGTTCTCAGTAATTACCATTCTAGAAATTGATTCGTACATAGTGCACAGCATTTCACCGATGTTAGACGTGCATGTAAAACAATGTCTTTTGTGTTTCGGATATTAAGTGGATAATGTCTCGTGTTGACTGGTGGCTTACGTATATCTTATGTATTGAATCCACTACAAAAAAAAAAGAATTAAAAAGCTGCCATCCAGTAAGTGAGGAAGTTCATAAGATTCAAGGTATTGATAAATTAGTGGACATTTTATGTGTTTTATTGTATACTTCAACATCAACCTATACTTACCGCAAAGGGCTGTTTGTAAGTGTTATTATCATTAACGATATATTGCTATGTTGTTTCATGTCAATTAATTTTGTTAGTGGATCCAACATTCAGTAAATATTTTTGTGTCTGCATTGTCATAAGGAAGTTAGATAACAATTAATTCTGTATTTAGAAATCAGTGGATTTAAGAGCTAGTTGTGCAGGTTGATTCATTATATCTATTACTCAAGTTTAATAACAATTCTGATGTTAGTTGTTTTAAGCATATGCTGTAGAGTCTGATGTTCATATAGCGTGTATGCTCAGAACGTTAGTCAGCAAGGCAAACTGTTCAATAAATAAATGTTTCAGTACGGTGAAAGCAATCATGCATTCGAATATATCAGTTTAGGTTGTGGCTCCTAGGTTCTTAAAGGTAGCAAGCCTTTTCCTTATTAAGCGTCAGAGCTATTTACATCCACGATTGAGTGTCTTATTAGTTTAATAAATGAAATAAACTAGTTTTGAGATACCTGTTAATATCAAAAACAGATCATCGAGAAACGTGTCTATTGCGTTGCTGTAATTCTAACACAACACATTTACTAGATAATTGTGTAGTATTAACTTATACCTACGTACATATTGAGGTTCATTGTTAAAAGAACGTTCAATTATACCAAAGGCATAGGTGTCTTTATCATTTAAGATATTCCGTTCACATCTCGCTAGCTTATTCATTGTCTTTTGGTTATTAACAATTAAAGAGAATTTATAATTTCCAGAGAAACCTTCTCAGCTATGTGCAACATTCATCAGCGTGGTTAATGTAGTACTATGTCAAGCTCTCCTTTACTGTTTGTTGAAACCTGTAAATCATAGTGTAAGACAACAAGCATTTTTGTTGGATAGTTCTCAGCCAAATATTTAGCTTCCCGCTGAACTTGTTGACAGTATTTGAGATTATCACCGATGGTGCACGATAATAATTGTAGGAGTAAGTAATACATCAGGACAAGTAGATGGGGTATCCTCTCATCAGTCACGACAAATCACATATTCCTTCATTAAAACATAGATGTGTCGATTATTCCTGAAGTTGTAACATCATATGTGTGAGAACAACTTTGTACATGTTATGGAATGCTATTAGTCGTGTGTTATCGAGCGTTCAATTATACGAACGAGTATTAGAACTTACGAAGAGATATACGAACAAACATAGTGTCTGATGTATATAAAACATCTCTTTGTTTTGTTTACTCGTCGAGATCATCGCAGTTCACTTATCGTACGAAAAGGACATGCCGAATCTAGTACACCATTTTAGCGTGATAATAAATGTTTGATAAGTGGTGGGCATTCATCCGAGGGTTAGATCATATATTACATTCAGGAGTTCACACTAACCTTTCTCTGGTGTGCATCAACTACGAAATCTTAAGTTAAGAATTTCATTTATTGTCAATTCTGTTAACGATACTAGTAACCTGTTCATCCTAGAGCACGTTCTGGTAAGTAAATCAACTGCTTTGCATCTAGGAGCGAGCGTCATTCTACTCCCTCTTGGAGGTCTAAACTTGGAATATGATGGTTACCAAGAAAACCCATTACAGTGAAATGAATAAGAGTATATAGATATAAACTTCTTTACAGAGGACAAATATAAATGCCCGATTTAGAAACGGATTATAAGTAAAAATAATGTTTCTTAAAATTTTTATCTCATTTTTTATTCTTTTGTATGAAGTCGGCGCCAAAGTAATTACAATACTAGGCAATTAAAACTAACAAATCTACATTGGGTAGCATGTTATACGTAGTTATTTCAAATATGAATTTAGTTCCGAACTACTACAACAAATCAAAATTGAAAAGAAATGATATGATTTTCTTTGCTTTCCAGTGTGATTTATGTCGATTTAACGGGTCTTTTAAAGTTTTTTTTTTACATTAGTCCGTAAATATTATTATCAAGCTTAGGGGGCAAATGAATTCCCTGCTCTCCCTTAATAACACCTTAGGACAAAAAATAACTTGTCATGGAGAGAAATGACAAAGTTATGTAGAAGCAAAAATTTTTATTGGTGAAAATAAACTAACTAACTAACTCTATGGCTTATGGAACTCGCAAGTTCATCGCCGCAGTAACAAACGTTCGCCATTGGATTCTATCCTGGGCAGTATCAAGCCTGTTTTCATCACGAACACCTACTTCTCCAAGATCTCTTCTAATATTGTCCTACCAACGACGTCTCGGTCTTCCCAATGGCCTCTTTCCATCGGGCCTTCCAACCAGGATAGAATATAATCTTCGTTTTTCCCCCATCCGAGCTACATGCCCTGCAAACCTTAGTCGTCTCGATTTCATTATTTTTACAACATCTGGTGAATCGTACAGTTCGTGGAGTTCTTCATTATGCAGTCTCCTCCACTCTCCAGTCATCTCGTCCCGTTTCGGCCCATATATCTTTCTCAAAACCTTATTTTCAAATACACGTAATTTATGTTCATCTGCTAGGGTAGTACTCCAACTTTCGCAACCGTAAAGTATTACCGGCAGAATAACCGTTCTGTATATTTTTAATTTCAATTTCCTTGATATTAATCGCGATGTTAGAAGTTTTTGGACTGAGTAGAAACATGCGTTCCCCGATACTAAGCGACTTTTTATTTCTTCCGTGACCTCATTTTTGCTTGTTACGTATGCTCCCAAGTATTTAAATTTGTTTACTTTCTCTATGACCTCATCCCTAATTCTTATGTTTTTAATTCCTTCATTCCCTGTGCTTCGGCTTGTTATCATGTATTTTGTTTTATCTATGTTTACCTGTAGACCTATCTCATCGCACGCTTCTACTAAGACATCGGTGTTGCTTTGTAGTGCATCTATATCGTCCCCTATTAAATCTACATCATCCGCGTATACAAACAGTTGATTCAAACCATTCAATGATAGTCCCTTTTTGTCCCCTTTAATTTTTAAAATCGCATATTCTAACGCAAAGTTAAACAGTAGTGGTGACAAGGCATCGCCTTGTTTCAATCCGTTGCGAATCTTGAAACTATCTGACATATTATTACCTATCCGTACTCTGCTTATGGGGTCGCTGAGACACATCTTCACTAGTTGGACCAATTTTTTCGGAATTCCAAATCGTATCAGGATACTGTATAACTTTTCCCTTTTGATAGAATCATATGCTTTCTTAAAATCAATGAATAGCTGATGAACCGTCCCATTGTATTCCCATTTCTTCTCCAAAATTTGTCTCAAAGCAAAAATCTGGTCCAACGTGGATCTATTTCTTCTAACTCCACATTGGTGATCTCCAATTATTTCATCTACGTATACATTTAGGCGTGTTAACAGAATATTACTTAAATGTTCATTATAAATTAGTTTCTTAAACGTTTGGTATACTAATTTAAACACTTCTTAACAATGCTAACAAGCGACACTTTAAACTCAACAGCGGTGACACAACTACAAGAACATACTGTTAATACCCTTAAATAAATAAAAAACTTCAATGGAAAATTTGAAAGGTACTAATAAACGGGATTATCTACGTACCAAATGACGTTGTGTTAGTATTCTTCAGAAAACCCGATTATTAAGTTAAAGTTTAAGAGATATGCTAAACGATATCTGTTCCCGTAAAATGTTTTAAAATGCATCGTCCAGCAAAATCTCAGTACGCTTTAGTTGTCTGGCCGATGAGGACAACTAAAGTAAATCCCATTTTATAAAGTTAATGTTCATCACAATATAAATCCTTAATACTCAAAGCTGTAACGATCACAAATCTTATTTAATAAAACAAACTCAACAAGATTTCATGAACAGAAGAAATCATATATTTTTCCATAGTCTGGACAGCTTTTCATCATATTTCTCATAAGATTTCTGCATTTTGGAATATTAATCAACATTGCTTTTTATCCTCTAGATTTACTTGTAAATTATCTGTATTCTAAACTTCCAGGCAATGTTATTGTTTAAAAAACCATTAACAACCAAAATGTCTACTTTCATTTTTAAAAGGACTCCTTTTTTCATTTCATTTTTCATTTACATCTGAAACAATGTCTATATATTTGATATATTTCAAAATAAACTAATATGTTGATCTATAGCTTTGAAGATTAAAGACTTAGTTATGCTTGTAAAACATATCATTGCTTATGATATAACTGGTACTTGAAATGTTATGACTTGTTAGATTCCTCCTTAAAAAACTACGCAAAGAAATTCTGCTTCTTTTTGCACATACCAATTACTCACAAATTTAATTTAAAATATTATGGATCCTTTATTTTGTTCATATCTTAAATAAATGGGTGCCATTATAAGCATTACGCTTATAATCATATGTTTGCTTCAGGACCCATGATGACTATGATGGCTAATGAGTAATGGGGATGAAGTGCAATTTTACGTCACAAACATTAAAACGGACAGGCGAGGGTGAATCTTCTTACCCAGGGGCGACTCTGGGTGTGATGAGAGACAGATGAGCCCTTGTCGAACACTGATGGGAGACTTTGCTGTGATGGTGGTGATAAGTGATAGAAAATGTAACGAGAATGATGGTAATGATAGGGAGTATAATTGTCTTATACTGCAGTTTCTAGTGGGTTTGTATATATATAGATGTAAGGACCGGAATAGGTAGGTTGGAGATGCATTTCTTTAAAAATGCAGCGTACGTGGAGCCCGGTTGTATAATATATTTCCGTTTCAGTCATTTCTTAAATAAGTGTGAGAAATCTATAGCCACGGTGACCATAATTTCTGTCAAAATTCTGAACAGATCTTATCACTATCACATTGACCCATCCCTCTGATTTTCGGCTATTTTCGAAGCCTCTCCAGAGGTGTGATTCAAGTAATTTAAATAAGGATTCGGAACAAGTAGAACTATTTAAAAAATAAGGCTCGCACGAGCCCCTTCAGTGCACGCCTGTCCTCTCCCCCAAATAAAAGAATTCGTTCAGGTCTTTAGCACAAGCTTATACGTTGAGTTTTATTTAAAAAAACTACTTTGACTTAAAAATAAAAATATATCATCAGTAGATCTTTGAAATTGGTAAGAACTTGATCACTGAAAATAAAACAAAAATGTCTAATGTTTTACAAGAAAAATTTAATGCTTAAATAATTGACATATTAGCACTATTTATGTTTTAAATTCATTTTTCCAGATAAATCTATAGTTATCTTTAAAACGGCTACCTACTCATTTTTGTTACACATCAAAACAGTTTGATAACAAATATACTTCAAACGTCCATATCAAATAAAACTTTCTAGCAAACTTTGATGAAATAGGGGACTTTTCATACATCTTTCCGGACACAGGGACATGACCCTAAAATTCGGGACGTACGGTCACTGTATCTATAGCACCTAAAACGACTAAAATGATTTCAGAACTTTAATGAACCTCAATCGAACATTTCAGGGTTTAAAACAAAAACAAAAGTTGTAATTAATACATGAAACTCCCATTGTTAATAGGAAAACGTTCACTAATGTGCATTTTTTCAACTTTATTTCACTATTTGATGTTTTCTTGTTTTCATTCTGCTTAAGCCAAGTCGGTTAAAGGTCTTAAGCAAAAGTCAATTCTTTGTTTGTTGGGCTTGGTCTTGTAGAGCTTATGGTAGTAATCAGCTACCACGAATCTGAAAGTTTTGTAACGTAGTACATTGTCTGCGTTAACATAGTAAAACTATCAATTTGAGAACAGTTTATTAACGAATTTGGTATTAAAACAATTGTTCTTTTTTTGTGATCCAACAGATTATTGTTTAAGATGTAGTGTGAAAAGGGCAATACAGTTCAAGTTTAGTACAAAAAAAAAATTTTGTTGTGCTGATCCAAGTTTTGGTTCAATATGCTAATCTCAGGACATTATTTGTCTCTGACCTATTGATATAAGAGGGGATTACTACCAAAGCATACAGGTACCTCTGAAAATACTGGACATACATACGAGCTCGTACACTGTATTACCTCATACATAAAGCAGTTTAATCACATATTTATTGGATATGCTATTAAATACTTATTTCAGTATCTCATTCAAGGGATGGCATTACAGGTGAATTACACGGAGCTGAACCTCTAAAAATCTATCTTGGCCACTCAGTTTTATCAGTAGTCTTTATTTATGCATATGTCATAAGCTCAAGTAAGGCCCTGGCTAGTTAAAATGAAATAATGTAGCTTTCACATTTACCGCCAGAAGATTTCACTGCTCAAAACTAAGAGATTAGTACATAAATTGAAAGTAAACACGGATCGACAGTGATAACAAGTGTGAAAATCTGAGTTACAGCTGAAAATGTGGCCCATATAGTATTATTTAAAGTAAACGATCGGGATTAACTATGTGTTCTTGTGTCTACCTTCAGACATTGATTTACCAATCCAGTATGCCTTTGCTAAAATCGACGACGCAATAAGTACAGAGAAACTAGCATTACAATGGACTCTGTTACAGACGTTGAAAATTTCTCAATAGTTGTACTCTTGCATTACTTGTTGCGGTACTGATATAACCTGCTTTCTTCATCTTTGTAGAATCAAATTACCACGGCTAAGTATCCCTTTTCGGTAGAGCTTAATATTATCAAAATAAAAGTAACCCGTTAGGTCCAACTGAAGTTGCTCCAAGTCTGCAACCGCAGTTTAGACTACGGAGAGCTTTCGCCGTAGCCTAAATCATGATGCTCAATAGCTATGATCATGAGAGCATAAGCTACTCGAACAACACTATTTGCTTCAAGAATAGAGCTAAAACTCACAACAAGAAGGCACAAACTCGAGGTTATATGTCACTTATTAAATCTTAAATTGTTTTTTTTCTTCTCGCTGCAACGTATCCATCGTATACATGGTCCGCTAATATCCTCCGGTGGCCCTACTCTCCGGCCTTCGCTGTCTCCGGAGCATGCTATCTTTGAATGTCAAAATTATAATGATCTTGAAGAGCTGAGGGATAGTCTTTGAATAGAAAATACAAACGTTCAATAAATAGCTCGAGTGTATAATGTTGTTTGTGAGATATAGTGAATTAATATATAATAAATGAAAAATTAACAAACTAGAAAGAAATATATAAGTCTATGGAAGAAGAAAATGGATGCAGCCCCAGCCGTAAGGATTTCGATAGCCCGGCATACACTGCTGCGGCTCCAACTTCTTCTGCATAATTATGTAACTAAAGGATGAATACATGTATGTAATGTTTTAGTGTAAGTTGTGTTGTGTATGTGCTTACTATGTGTGTGGAGAGTGTACAATAAATGAAAGTGAGACGGTCGGTCACAAATCAGCGGTGACTAGTGCCGCCCAGTAATGAAGCAGTGCGACACGGCGAATCAGAAAGAAAAAAACTACCTAGTCTTGAAGACATTATAATAAATCTTATAAAATAACTATGCTGATGCTGGTTGACATCAATAATTATTAGGTTCTAAATGTTCACTTTGATTTATTTTGTTACATTTCTAAGATTTTGATATACTCCTAGAAAGTATATGATATTTCAAGTGCAGTTAAACATATTTTTTTATTTGATATGTATTTGTTTTCGTTTTAGTGTTTGATATGTTTATATAATGCATTTAACCAACTAGTAGAATTTCAAGAGCAAAATATGAGATAATCATATCCAAAAATACAGCATTCAAAATCTATAACTTATATTGTCTAAGAAATAAAAGTAAAGTATAGGGCGTTGAATGATTGCAATTAATTATATAATAAACAAAATATTAATGAATCAATTAGAATTTTGCAGACAAACATAGAGCTCACCACAAATAAAATTAAAAAAAAAACAACAACTGCGTAAGTATAAGGTAATTGCATGTTTTCTTATATTTTATACTTTTGTCCGTGATTGTATTTTAGGAAATGTATAAATATCATCAAATTAACTCCTCCATTGCAAAATAAGCCCTAGATTTTATTGAAAGGATCTGGCCCATGATGGTTCCCCAAACTCTCCACTCCGAAAAAAATAAAAATTATGTAACCTGCTGGGCAGAAGCATTTCTCCTAAAACAGTATTAGTCTTTTGGGCGGAAACGTTTTTTGTTCTTTCAAGAAGTAGGAAAGAACAAAAGTTTGTTAATTCTCTTAGCGACAATTACAATCCAAAAAGTAAACTACAATACAATAGATGGTAGCGTATTTGTTGTCCTATTTTCTTTAAGTTTGCTCTTTACCATAAACATACGGTAAAATTAAATGCACAACTTAGCTATGCGAAAAATATGTATGGCCAAAAACTTTCACACAAATGTTTGTCTCGAAGATTTATATAATTGTGTTTATTTGCCCTTAGATTCTCACAGGCTTAATTTCATCCTAATTTATATTAAGAACACACAAACTTCAAAGTTACAACACATTCGTAATTCTCGAACATTAGCAATTTTTAATGAGGTACAGATGAACGAAGTATGTTCGTGTCTCTCGAAAAGGGCCATAGAGCGAGATTTAAGTAATGCAAGGCTTGTGATGTCACTGTACGGACCGTGAATGTATATACAATGCGAGAGAATAGAGAATACAACTTAATAGTGCATATAAAATGTGATATTGCACTTCATACTTCGTAGTGAATATTTTATTTTTGTTATATCTTTTATGATTGAATTATGAATATAATGATAAGCAATAAAAATACGCGACAAACTTGCTAAATAGTTTTTGTTTCGCGAAATGCTAGCCACTGGTTACTAGCGCACTCTAAAGGGTTACGCCCTTTCTGTAGGGAAGTGATATTTGGTAATACGGGAAGTGAAAGGAACGTGTTGGAGGGTCTAAGTGGTGTTATACTATTTATTACTATTTATTATTTTATTACCTATATCTTACAAATC